>JAVKPL010006453.1:0-27077 GCA_032173675.1 Gastrolobium villosum | reverse complement strand
TTTTTAAGTTTGCAAGAATTCCATTAACCCGGTCGAGATAAGATTATTATTGAATAAGTGACTTATTAGATAAATTATATGACTTGATAATTATATATAAATTTATAATTTATATTAAAAATTATAAATATATTCAAATAGCTAAAAAATATATATATAAACTCTAAATATTTTAATATAAAAATAATAAATTATATATTATTATCCAATAAAAAATAAAATAAACATATAATGCTTGTGATATTGGTGTTTCAAACTCACTGAGATAATATTAATATTATAAGGACATAACATATGCAAGTTAATAACTAACATATCAATCAAATATGTCAATTATGGTTTTTTTTTTGAAATATTTTTTTAAATAAATTGGGTCAGGTCACCCGTTTTCACCAAAATTGACTGGGTCGCACCAGATGTCCAGTTCCAATGCGTGACGTATCCACTACTTCACCTGAATCAATTATATAACCAATTTACCAATTTTTAAATTGACCCAGCGGATCTAGTCCGAATTTATTGACAATGATGAACACCTTGTAAATACACATTCACAATAAGCTCATATTAAATCCAATATGGGTTTAAATTTTGAGTTAACTTATTTGATGTGACATAAATTCTTTTTTCAAGATATTAACCAAAACTAAAGTTGCATGACACTACCAAAGTTAATTTTAATCACATATTTAATTTTGATTAAATAATTAATGACTTGTTCTAGACTAGCCTCACACATCTCTCTTGAGTTGGCCCTTATAGGCTTATTTAAGGAGTCTCCTCTCCCTTTTAGAAGTAAGACTTTTAATACTCTGTTGCGAACTCGGCAAGTATACCGATCATTCTAAGTAATAAAGTGATAAAGTAAAGTATCATCTCCACAGGGATTGTAGACCAAGTACTACAATAATCAGTCCCCTTAAGTTGAACGGATTAAGAGAGGTGGCAATTGGTGTTGATTTAAAATAAAAAGTAAATTGCGTATTTTTAGGGTTTTATAAAAATAGATGAACAAAGTTGCATAAAATTAGGTTTAAAAAACAATTGCGAAAATATTGCAGTAAGAGTACAAAAACCTGTCTGATCCCCACCTTGTAATCTGAATCTAGATTTACATGCAATTTACCCATTGATCAAACGATTCACCATCTTTTATTTTATTGGTTAAGCCCTAATCCCTTAGTGATCTTAACCTTATTAACCCTATTAGAACCCTAATCCCTTAGTGATTCCTTTTCGGGTTAAACACATAAATCGGTGAATCTTTCACGTTTGCGATTCATGCAGCCTATCCCTAGTGCATACATGAACAGCTATTTTCCTCCTTGTCTGGAATTAGGATCCCAATATTCCTCTTGCGAATCCTAACCCTAGCGATCTGTTAGAATGATCAGATCTAAAAGAACGAAGAGATGAAGAACAAAGGAAAATATATTCAAATAGATAAACATATGTAAATTAAATCCAAACTACAAGGGGTTCACATTCAGGGTTGTGACCCTTACCACAATAAAAGGATCTAGCCAACCATAGTCATGGCTGATCTCAAATAATATTCAACAAGAATTGTAAATTACAAACAATGAACGAAGAATGAAGAACGAAGATCAGAGCTCTCTCCGCAGCGACGGTTCTTCCTTTAGGTCAGAAATGTGGTGTCTCCTCATGACCTAATTCCTCACTTTTATAATATTTTTTTCCTTCTTTTTCCAATTTTTTCCTTGAAAAACACAATTGTGGTTTCCGCAACTGACGCTCTCAGCATCAGTTCCACGCTGTGAGCGTGGCCTCTTCTGAATTCCCACGCCATCAGCGTCAGTTCCACGCTGTGAGAGTGGATGCCTCTGATCTTCCACGCCATCAGCGTGACATCCACGATGTGCGTGTGGGTCTTCACTTTGGCAAATCCTCATTTTGCTTCCAGATTTGTTTGCTTTTCCTACAAAATGAGCATAAAATTAGTTAAACACTCATGAAATTGGAATTTAAGAAATACAACAAGAAACATTGCCTTTTTACTAAGGAATAGTTCATTATCTTTCTCTTTTTGGCTTGAATTTACTTACGTTCTGAAGGCACATCATACTCTCACCATATAAGGTCATTCTTTCCGTGCACAACTTACCTCATACATATTTAGAAGTGTGTTCATATACAACATGAGATCCACTAGATAAAATAGTTATAAGATCACTATGCACAGAAGAATAATATACAGCTTTGCCAAAGGGGTGTGTGTGCGCGCACAGTGACAGTATAATAGTAAGAGAAAGAGCGTGCATACCTATAGGTTTCACCTCTTATTTATAGAGTTTACCTGTGGGTATTGGGTGCTGGACCTTCAGGCTTTGTTTGGGAGTTGGTTCTAGGAGGGGAAGGAAAGGAAATGGAGGATTTTAGTAAACCCTCCCCTTGTTTGTGAGTTTAAAAAAAGGAGGGGAAGGAATTGGGGGTTTTTACTAAACCCTCATTCTTCCTAAAATTAAAGTTCCCCCGATATGGGGGTTTTAGGAGGAAAATATTAAAAATTACTTATCTACCCTTAGCATTAAAATGTAAAAACTACATAAATGTTAATCATTGTTAAACGTGACATTATTAGAAAAGTCTCAAATACCAACAAAATTTATCGACAAAAAATATTTCGTCAAAAATAGTTATGAAATTTTTGTTGAAAATCACATACGTCAAAAAAAATTCGTCAAAACTAAAGAAGAAACAAGATTTTGTCATAATCACTGACATATATTTTTTACGGAAAAGAATTCAGTCAAAACTATTGACGAATCTAAATTCCGTTGAAACTTTCCACGAAAATATCTTCGTCCAAATTTTGATGAAACACATCTCTACCGAAAAGTTTCGACGTAAAACAATTATGTCTAAATTTTTTACGGAAAATATTTCCATCAAAATTTGAGACTAAAAATATTTCTGCAAAAGAATTTGACAAATTTTTTTTGTCAAAATTCTTTACAGAATCTAAATTTCGTCAAAATATTTCATAAAAAAAATATTCATCGAAATTTTTGACGAAGAATATTTCCATCAAAATTTTCATTGCAACACATTTCCATCGAAAATTTTTGCTGGAAAAAAGTTTCATCAAAATTCTTTACAGAATTTACATTCCGTCAAAAGTTTTCGACAGAAATATTTTCGCTAAACTTTTTGACAAAAACTTCCGGTTGAATATTTAAGGAAACACATTTTCATCGAAAATTTTCGATGGAAAACATTTTCGTCAAATTTTTTGATAAAAAATATTTCCATCAAAATTTTCAACGGAACACATTTATATCAAAAAATCTCAATAGAAAATTTTTTCGTAAAAAAATTTGACGAAAAATATTTCGATTAAAATGTTTGACGGAAAAATATTCTGTCAAAATTCTTTACAGAATCTAAATTTCGTCGAAAGTTTCGAATGAAACATTTTCCTCAAAATATTTGACAAAACAATTTCCGAAATTTTTTTCTTCATAACACATTTCCATCGAAATTTTGAACGAAAAAAATTCCGTCAAAATTTTTTATGAAATATTTTTTTCCACTTAAAGCATTTCATGGAGTAAATTATTTTCGTCAAAACTTTTACCAGAAACTAAATTTCGATAGAAAATTTATTTTTGTAAAAATTTTCATCGGAGAAAAATTTCCGTCGCTTTTCGAAGAAGAGTATTCCGACGAAAAAAATTTGTGACAATATTATCCGTCGCTTCTCGAAGCAGCGTAGAAATTTCATAAGAAATATTATCTTTTTTAATATTGTGAAAAGTACAAAAATAATTTTGTTAGAAATTTTAAATTTAATTTAGTTTGTAAAATATAATAATTATATTAATTTTAAAAATGGGTATAATGGTAAAAATATCTCATTAACCCTCAATTTTCCTCCCTTGCCATTTTTTAACTCCCAAACAAGGGTAGGGAATACCCTCCAATTTCCTTCCCTTCCTTCCCCTCCCTCCTCCTTGGATCCCCTTCCTTTCCTTCCCCTCCAAACTCCCAAACAAAGCCTCAGTGCTTCTGCTAACGGCCCAAGCCCATGTATTATGTTGTCGTATTAGGATTGGTATCTGTTAGTATATGGGTGTCCTAGAGACAATCTTTTGATTAAATAAAGGACACTAGATGTAGAACTTTGTTTGTCGCAAATAAATGAAAGCACTATTTATTCAGTTTCATATTGTGTCTCGATATTATTGTTAATATTATATAAACGAACTGGATAAACCCCTTGGAATAGAACATCTATCTCTTGAGTATCTGTGATGAGATCACGATCATGAGGATTCAAGGATATTGCATGTCTATTCCTAATTATATGTTCCTAGTCTAGAGACACTGAGTTTGGGGATCAGTGATCTCGGGTAAGACTAGTACGACTTATCTACTTGTATATGGATACAAGGTAAAGACCTCATGAGCTGCAGATATGGAGATATCTTAGCTAAAGTCGTGGGTGGACCTATAAGAGTATAGCTCGCACTGAACAGACCCAAAAAGAGACTCTATGAGGAAATCTCACAGATAGTGTCATTAGAGTAATCTCTTTATGTTTGGGTATGTCTTTCCTGAGACCAGAAGTTATTACCTAGACTATGTTCTTGAAGGCATGTTTTGATTGTATGCCTCGTCTGCCTGAAACATGGAGACTCATAGGTATACTGTTGGGCATGTCCTTAAAGGGCACAGGGCTAGGGTAATAAGCTGAAGGAATTCGTCAAATTTCTGTGAGAGATTAGGTTATCTGTAAACCGGAGAAATCGGGATGACATTTACAGGGATTCGGGAATCTATGCATAGTAAAAGAGATCATGAGATGATCTGCCTTTAGAGTCAGTAAATTGAAGATTTCCTATTTCGAATAAAGCTTACCCTAAACCGCAGGGGTTGATACATTTCCTTACCCTATGTTAATGGGAAGATAACCGAGACGAAGGGAAATACATACGGTAACCAAATATGTGCAATAGGATGATAAAGTCATTAATCTGACTAGTTCTGGGGCAACAAAGCATTGCTAGTGCTCTGTGTTGTCATTAATTGGGTTGTGGGCTTGTTGGGCCCAAGCCCAGTTATGTCAGAAGCTAAGTTGGACCTAATGGGTCACACATTAACACCTTGTAGTCATGATGAACTAGCTTTAAAGGTATTGGGCCTAATAATGGTTGTTAGCCCAAGAAGCTGTTTTGAAGCCCACCTAAATGGGTGGAGGGTGCATGGAGCTTAGTAATGGGATTGGATAGTCCAAGCCATTACTAATTAATTTAATTAGTTAAATTAATAATCAAATATTTGAATTTTGAATTTTGAATTGGAAATTTGAATTTTGAAATTTGAATTTGGAATTTGAATTTTGAAATTGGAATTTTGAATTTGAAATTTGAAATTGGAAATTTGAACATTTGAATTCAAGTGTTTGAATTTGAATTTGAATTGGCTATGAAAAGTTGTTTCATAACAAAAGGATAAGATAACATCTTATTGGAACAAATTCCTTGGATCAAGAAGAGATCTTTGGAGCATACCTTGGGGCTGTTTGGGGTGCACACTTAGGTGATAAGGATGTCATCTTGTCACTTAAAACAAAGCTCCAATCAGATTTGGTAGTTGAGAGAATAAGTGGGTGAGTTGGTTCAAATTTTGAATCCAACTACTCAACATATTTGAAACCCTTTTAGGGCTGAATTATGCGCATGGAATAGATACTACATGATAGTTTATGAATCTGAGTTTGAATAGGTTTGAACTTAGTTTCATGAGGATAAGATTGGAGGTTGTTGGCTAGATTTGTTTTGCAACAACTCCACCTTATCCTCCTTGATTCATGCGCCACTTTCAAATGATTTTGAAAGGATAATTTCATTTTAATTATCATTCTCTCTTCCTCCTCTTGTGCGCATAACAAGACACAAGTTCCTCTCCTTAGGGTTTTGAGAAAACCTAGCCTACCCTCCTTCATCTCATGCACCATTCTGTAGGGTAGTTCACTACACCTTTCCAAACAGAATACCTAGCCTCCACCTTCACCACTTGTGCGCATAGCAAGCCTAATTGTGGTGATCATCTGGTGGCTTTCAAGAAGGCGTTCTTGCATCATAGATGAACGGTGGTGTGGATCACCATTAGAGGGTTTGAACCCTTCAGACCTGACAACTGATCTCCCTGACTGATCAGGCCAAAAAAAAAGTAACATCATGTTGTCCTAAAGCATGAATCCATGTGTGCATGTATGTTTCTGCAGTAAAAAATTTTGTTTTTACACCTTACATGCATCGGCCATCAAAGACCAGTTTACTTTCAGTATCCTTGATGGATATCTTTCCTTAACTATGTCTGATTTGTGCTTGGATGGCCCCTTGTTGGGCTAAACCACAGTGAGCCTTAGATATGGGTCCATAACAGTTGCCCCTCAGCCAGACAGTTTTGGTGTCCGTGCTGTCAGGGTGAAAATATTCTGAATTTATGTAAGTTTTACGTTTGACTGGGTTTCTTCAAAGGTTTTCCGGGTTATCTAGAAGACCAATTTCGGTTCTTATGATCTGCTCGTGTATGCATTCTGGTAGAGTAAGCATCATTTGGCTTTAGACTTGAATTTCCTTTTGGGATGTAACCGGCTTTCAAAATTGTTTTGAAAATTTCCCGGATTTTATGTTAAGAGATAATATATCTTCCCCTATCTTAGTATGTTGGATATTCAACATACCGAGATATTTTTCATTTCGATCTAATCCTAGTTGCAGATGAACTTGAATTGCTTCATCTTTAACTGACGAGTTGCCCCCAAGTTCATCTATTTTTTAACTCTGATTGAAAATTTCGCCATAGCTTGTTGAGCGTAGGAGCTCACTTCTAAGAACCCGGCTGAGGTTCGCAATATCTGGTTGTTTATGCCATTATATTTTCGGAATTAAATTTATGCTTTCTACAGCAATGTTGCAGTTTTTATACGTGGTAACTTTTGCATTTATTAGTGTGCTGCAGGTGGCTTAAGCCATCTTCGGATTTCGTGTGCATTTGATGCCTCAGCTGTTTCGAATATGTAATCATTGCCTTTTGGTGAAATTAATATTTATGCCCCTGACCTTGCCATTCATAACCATTGCGGTTACAAAAAGTAGTATATATATCTTCCCCTTTTCCTTCTTCCTTTTTTTTACATTTGCTGTTTCTCAGATGTTCAATTTCCTCTTGTGATCTTCCTGCATACCAGAGTTCACATTTTCCCGCCCTCGAATACTCTTTTGCTTCAGGTATTTTCATTTTCATCACGAATTCTTCCATTTCTTCCGTCATTCTAAACATCTGAATGTGTTGTTGTTTTATGAGTTTTCTCCATTTTTGAATCTCCATTTCTTCTGTTTTTGGAGTTTATGAGTTGTTCTGGATGCTCCTGCGTCTGTGGATCTTGTTATTTTGTTGAATCATCTGTACTTTGTATGATTTTTCTGGTTTTTCTACGTGAGTATTCTTGTTTTCAATTTGGAATTTTTTGGTATACTATCCTCAAATCTATGTCCTTCTTTGTCTCTAAATTTTAAAATTATTGTCGCTTCTATTCCTTTTTATCAGTGAGAGGGAAAAAAATCCTCTCCATTTGTTCATGATGAAGGGAAGGAGCATGATGAATCCGAACTACTAAAAAAGATCCCCATGGGGCTCGATTCTGATTGTGGAGGATGCCAAGGACCGAAGAGGAAGAACGCGAAGTAATGCTTCGTGGTTATCGTGGTGGAAGTAGCGGTAGAGGTAGGTTTAGGTTATCGAGCCCTAGGATTCCTCAGGACCCTATTGGCCGGGATCAAGGTTCGAGTAGACGAGGAAGAGGTCATCCTTTTGTAAACATACATATTCCCCAATTTTTCCGTGTACAAGGTCAAATTCTGCTGAGGTAACTTCCCATCCAAACTCAAATGTATCATCTTCTTCCTGTGCTCCTTTTATTCTTGCGTATTCTAAAGTTATAAACTTATAGAGAGGGGGTGTGACTCTTTGGTCGAGTCCACCTTGTCAAGTGTTCTCCATGTAGATGTTCCGGGATCTACCTCGACTTCTGGTGATGCGAATGATCCAATTTTAATCTCGGAGAAATCTGCCACTTCATCAGCTAGTGATTCTTCTAATAGTAGCTTTTTTTATTCAGGTATGCCCATCCATTTCTTATGATTATACTTCTCCTCATTTTAGGTATTTATGGCGTCATCTCCATCAGAGATTGTAGAGGAGTTTCATTCTGTCGAGTTGGATTCCGAGCTCCTCCTGTCGCCTTGATAGCCTAGTATCCCTGGGTAACTTATGAGGTTTTAAGCACCTTATCCGAGATGACCGTGGAGGATGTAACCGGGCTCAATGTCGGAAACCTGGAAAATTATGATATAGTTCCTCCCCGTGAAGACGAGCTAGTTTGCTCAGGGAGGAATTCACATGAGCCTTCCTTTTTCTTTTTCTATCGAGATCTTGTTACCAAACTCGGTGAAAGTAAACTGGCCTTTGAAGGCCGATGCATGTAAGGTGTAAAACAAAAATTTTACTGCGGAACATACATGCACACATAGGTTCATGCTTTAAGACAACATGATGTTACCTTGTTTTTGGCCTGATCAGTCAGGGAGATCAGATGTCAGGCTTGAAGGGTTCAAACCCTCTAATGGTGATCCACACCACCGTTCGTCAATGATGCAAGAACCCTTTCTTGAAAGCCACCAGATGAACACCACAGTGAGGCTTGCTATGCGCACAAGTGGTGAAGGTGGAGGCTAGGTATTCTGTTTGGAAAGGTGTAGTGAGCTACCCTACAGAATGGTGCATAGATGGAGGAGAGTTGGCTAGGTTTTCACAAAACCCTAAGGTGAGGAACAAGTCATGCGCACACTTGGAGAGGAGGAGGGATTTAAATCATTCAAAATGAAAACAAAATTTCAAAAACATTTGAAATTTGCGCATGGATTAGGGAGGATAAGGTGGAGCTGTTGCAAAACAAATTTTGCCAACAACCTCCAATCTTATCCATATGAAATTAAGTTCAAAATAATTTAAACTTAAATTCATAAACTATCATATAGTATATACTTTTCATGCGCATAATTCAGCCCTAGAAGGGGTCCAAATATATTGAGTAGTTGCATTCAAAATTTGAATCAACTCACCCACTGATTCTCTCAACCACCAAATCTGAATGGAGGTTTGTTTTAAGTGATAAGATGACATTCTTATCACTTAAACTTGCGCACCAAACAGCCAAGGAAGTGCTTCCAAAGATGCTTCTTGATCCAAGGAATATGCTCCAATAAGATCTTGTCTTATCCTTTTGTTATGAAACAACTTTTCAAAACCAATTCAAATTCGAATTCAAACACTTGAATTCAAACGTTCAAACATTCAAATTCGAATTTCAAAATTCAAATCCAAATTCAAATTTCAAATTTCAAATTTCAAAATTCAAAATTCAAATTTCCAATTCAAAATTCGAAATTCAAATATTTGATTATTAATTTAACTAATTAAATTAATTAGTAATGGCTTGGACTATCCAAGCCCATTACTAAACTCCATCACCACCCACCCATTTAGGTGGGCTTCCAAACAGCTTCTTGGGCTAACAACCATTATTAGGCCCAATACCTTTAAAGCTAGTCCATCATGACTACAAGGTGTTAGTGTGTGACCCATTAGGTCCAACTTAGCTTCTGACATAACTGGGCTTGGGCCCAACAAGCCCACAACCCAATTAATGACAACACAGAGCACTAGCAATGCTTTGTCGCCCCAGAACTAGTCAGATTAATGACTTGATCAACCTATTGCACATATTTGGTTGCCGTATGTATTTCCCTTCGTCTCGGTTATCTTCCCATTAACCTAGGGTAAGGAAATGTATCAACCCCTGAGGTTTAGGGTAAGCTTTATTCGAAATAGGGAATCTTCAATTTACTGACTCTAAAGACAGATCATCTCATGATCTCTTTTACTATGCATAGATTCCCGAGTCCCTGTAAATGTCATCCCGATTTCTCCGGTTTACAGATAACCTAATCTCTCGCAGAGATTTGACGAATTCCTTCAGCTTATTACCCTAGCCCTGTGCCCTTTAAGGACACGCCCAACAGTATACCTATGAGTCTCCATGTTTCAGGCAGACGAGGTATACAATCAAAACATGCCTTCAAGAACACAGTCTAGGTAATAACTTCTGGTCTGAGGAAAGACATACCCAAACATAAAGAGATTACTCTAATGACACTATCTGTGAGATTTCCTCATAGAGTCTCCTTTTGGGTCTGTTCAGTGCGAGCTATACTCTTATAGGTCCACCCACGATTTTAGCTAAGATATCTCCATATCTGCAGCTCATGAGGTCTTTACCTTGTATCCATATACAAGTAGATAAGTCGTACTAGTCTTTACTCGAGATCACTGATCCCCAAACTCAGTGTCTCTAGACTAGGAACATATAATTAGGAATAGACATGCAATATCCTTGAATCCTTATGATCGTGATCTCATCACAGATACTCAAGAGATACCTGTTCTATTCCAAGGGGTTTATCCAGTTCGTTCATATAATATTAACAGTAATATCGAGACACAATATGAAACTGAATAAATAGTGCTTTCATTTATTTGCGACAAACAAAGTTCTACATCTAGTGTCCTTTATTTAATCAAAAGATTGTCTCTAGGACACCCATATGCTAACAAGCTCCCACTTGGCCTAGAGCCAATCAGACCTAAGTCGTATGCCCAAAACCTCATAATGACTATCATGTTTTCTCTGAGAAACAGCCTTTGTCAGAGAATCGGCCAGGTTATCGTCTGTGGGAACATAATCCATTTTTACATCATTCCTATCAATGATTTCTCTAATCAAATGATATCTGCGGAGCACGTGTTTAGATCTTTGATGAGACCTAGGTTCCTTTGACTGCGCAATGGCTCCTGTGTTGTCGCAAAGCAACTGTATGGGCTCATCCACGCTTGGAACCACCCTTAGTTCATTTACGAACTTCTTGATCCACACTGCCTCCTTAGCTGCTTCTGAAGCAGCTATGTATTCAGCCTCTGTCGTTGAATCTGCTGTTGTCTCCTGCTTGGAACTTTCCCAAGACACTGCCCCACCATTTAAGGTGAATACGAATCCTGACTGTGACTTGCAGTCATCTTTGTCACTCTGAAAGCTGGCATCAGTGAACCCTTTCACTGTTAACTCATTAACCCCACCATAGACCAGAAACGCATCCTTAGTTCTTCTTAAGTATTTAAGGATGGTTTTGACTGCCGTCCAGTGACCCTCTCCAGGGTCTGACTGGTATCTGCTCGTAATGCTTAAAGCATATGAGACATCTGGTCTCGTACATATCATGGCATACATGATGGATCCAATAGCCGTAGCGTATGGAATTCCACTCATGCGATCCTTCTCAGGCTGTGACTTAGGACACATAGCCCTTGATAGGTGTACCCCATGACTGATAGGAAGAAAACCCCTTTTCGACCCTTCCATGCTAAACCTCTTTAGCATCTTGTCAACGTACGTGGATTGAGATAAACCCAGCAGCCTTTTGGATCTATCTCTATAGATCTTTATACTAAGTATAAAGGCTGCCTCTCCCAAATCCTTCATGGTAAAGTTTTCTGAGAGCCACTCTTTCGTTATTTTTAATGTGGGGATGTCATTTCCTATTAACAATATGTCATCTACATAAAGCACTAGGAAGACGACATTACTCCTACTAACCTTTCTGTAAACACAAGGTTCATCCTCGTTCTTGATAAAACTGTTACTCTTAACGACTTCATCAAAACGTATATTCCAACTCCTTGATGCTTGCTTTAGCCCATATATTGACCTTTGTAGTTTGCATACCATATGCTCCTGATCTTTGTTTTCAAAGCCTTCAGGTTGTGTCATGTACACTTCCTCCTTCAAGAACCCATTCAAGAAGGCGGTCTTGACATCCATTTGCCAAATTTCATAGTCGTGGTATGCTGCTATTGCAAGCATGATCCTAATAGATTTGATCATGGCAACTGGTGAAAAAGTTTCATCATAGTCAACTCCTTGTCTTTGACGATACCCTTTCGCCACCAACCTAGCTTTGTAGGTCTGAACGTTGCCATCTGCATCAGTCTTTCTTTTAAAGACCCATTTATTACCGATAGGAACTATTCCTTGCGGTTTAGGAACCAAGGTCCATACCTTGTTCTGATACATCGAATCCATTTCAGATTCCATGGCTTCAAGCCATCTTGAGGAGTCAACATCTTTGACCGCCTCCTCGTAGTTACTTGGTTCATCATCCTCAACAGTTTGATGATTCTCAATCACAAACCCGTACCTTTCAGGTGGATGGATGACCCTCGTAGATCTACGGAGTTGTGTGTTTACTTCTTCATTGGAGAACGTCGCCTGCGGAGCAGACTCGGGTTCCTCAATCTGTTCTTGTGGATCTTGCACTTCTTCAAGATCAATCTTACTCCCACTGCCTCCTTGAGAGATCAAATCCTTCTCAAGGAACTCAGCATTCTTTGACACAAACACTTTGTGTTCTTCCATGGAGTAGAAGTAGTATCCCTTAGTATCTTTAGGATACCCCACCAATAGACATTTAGTACTCTTAGCACTAAGCTTGTCTGATGTCAACGCTTTGACATAAGCTGGCGATCCCCATACCCTGAGGTAACTCAGGTTGGGTCTCTACCACTCCATATCTCATATGGTGTGGTCTGAACAGATTTAGACGGTACCCTATTTAGAAGGTATGCCGCTGTGTCTAAGGCATATCCCCAAAACGATTTTGGAAGTTGAGTCTCACTCATCATAGACCTAACCATGTCTAACAAGGTCTTGTTTCTCCTTTCGGAGACACCGTTTTGGTGTGGTGTGTAAGGAGCGGTAAATTGTGAGAGAATTCCATTTTCTCTCATATAACCCTGAAACTCGTGGCTTAAATATTCACCACCACGATCTGATCGTAATGTCTTAATCATCTTGCCACGTTGTTTCTCCACTTCATTCCTAAACTCTTTGAACTTTTCAAACGCTTCAGATTTATATCTCATTAAGTATATATACCCAAATCTTGATTTGTCATCTGTAAAGGTAATGAAATAAGAATATCCACCTCTAGCCTCAATAGACATTGGGCCACATACATCAGTATGAATGAGTTCTAATAACTCACTAGCCCTATGACTCTCAAGCCCTTTGGGCTTTTGTTGAATCATTTTCCCAGCTAGACAAGATTCACACTGTCCATAGGATTCCAAATCCATGGAGTCCAGGTATCCATCTCTATGCATCCTAGACAATCCTGTTTCATTTATGTGCCCTAGTCTACAGTGCCAAAGATAAGATTGATTATCCGTCCTAGGTCGTTTCACATCTACATTGAGCACTTCATTTCCCATTTCCAACACATACAATCCATTTATTAAAGAAGCAGTACCGTAAACCATATCATTCAAAATGATAGAAAAAGTACAATCCCTAATACTGAAAGTATAACCATCTTGTTCTAAACAAGAAATTGAAATAATGTTTCTAGAAATATGCGGAACATAAAGACAATTATTCAAATGCAATAAAAGGCCCGTAGGCAAAATAAGGTCAGCATCTCCAACTGAATGAGCAGCAACTCTTGCTCCATTACCAACGCGGAGATCCACCTCATTTCTATCCAATCTCCTTGGGCTCCTAAGTACCTGCAACATATTGCAGATATGAGAACCGCATCCGGTATCCAATACCCATGAGGATGGATTAGCATAAGAATAATTTATCTCAATCATGAAAATACCTGAGGCCGAAGCATCACCATGCTTCTTGTCCTTCACATTGTTCAGGTAGTCTGGACAATTCCTCTTCCAGTGGCCTTTCTTGCCACAATGGAAGCACTCAGCATCACCCTTGTCCTTAGGTGCCTTCTTACCCTTCTTCTTGCCCTTCTTCTTCTTGGATTTTCCTTTGGGCTTAAGGGGGTCACCTTTTGCAGGCTCCTTACCCTTTCCCTTGGCCTTGCTAGGCCCACCAATCAAAAGAGCCTGTGTCCTATCCTTCTTGATAGACACTTCAGCTGTTGTTAACATGCTTAACAACTCAGGCAAGCTCACTTGCATCCCATGCATATTGTAATTCATGATGAATTGACTGAAGGAAGGTGGAAGTGAGGTGAGGACTAAGTCATTACTTAGCTCGGCATCCATGATGAAGCCTAGGTTTCCTAGCTTCTCAATCAGCTCGATCATCTTGAGAACATGGCTGCCAACAGACATGCTCTCAGTCATCCTACAAGAGAACAGTTCTCTTGAGGCCTCATACCTCTCATGCCTGCCTTTAATATCATATAACTCCTTGAGATGTACGATAATAGAGGGAGCATCCATATGCTCATGCTGCTTTTGCAGTTCAGGCGACATAGATGCCAACATGATGCATACTGCCATCACATTGTCATCCAAGTGCTGTTGGTGGGTTACGAAATCAAATTCCGCAAACCCTTCTTCCCCTTCCCGTGGAGCTACGGGTATTACGGCATCTAAAATGTAGGCAATCTTTTCGGCCCTTAGAACTATTCTTAGGTTCCGATACCAGTCCATAAAATTCGAACCGGTCAGTTTATTCGTATCGAGTATTGAACGCAGTGACAGTGGATTAGTCATACTATAAGCTGAAAAGGATGTAAAGATAGTTTTAGTTAATATACGGTTATGTAGTTAAAAGCAAATTATTAAAGACTTGAAATAATTTGCCCCTCCCACTATTTTATCTAAGTCAATGACCCTTCCTTTTGACTTAGGGTTAATCTACTTTAGATTTTACCTTAGTGGGATTAAGAGTGCGATTATTTATTTTAACCTCCGTCTGAGACCGCAAGATTAATTTAAATAAAGGGTTGATCTTTATCAACAGTATCTCATGCAACCAACCTAGCACCATTACCCTAAGCACATAAGCCCGGCTGTGCCTGCAACTTATGTCTTAGTTAAGCATTAAACCAGCACCCTAAGTGTCTTACACTTCAAACACTACTCTAGCCCAACGAAATAGTGGGTCCCAACTGAGTTGTGGAGCACCACTATGTAGAAGAGTTTTGAGTAGCATTGGTGGTGGGAGGTAATCATATGCTTAATTATTTATTCCTTTTAAGGGTTCCTTTTATCTTGGGGTTAATTAGGTCCCATCAAACGCATATTGTAAGTTATCATGCTAGTCGTTACCTATGTCAAACATCTATCGGTATACACTAGTCGCTATTGGACAAACATAATAACCATACAAAACGCGGTTTGCCCAATTTATGCATACTAGACGTTCTAATCATACATGCATATAAACAGTTTATATTGAGATAGCCATGGTGCTCGCGCTTTTGTCCTTTTGCTTCTTTAAGCAACGGCCGCTTGTCGTCTATACGCCACTAGCCTATTTCTCTAATTACAAATAACTAAAGAAACTCCATAACATTTTGGAGGGACAAAATTACAAAATTTAAATTACAAATACACTTGTAAATTAAAATGTGCGATTACACATTAATTTAAAATTCAAAAAAAAATTCAAATCCGGGCACCATGACCATCCCCTTCCTGTTTGTACCTGAAAAGTTCAAAACTTGCAAACACAAACATTATATTATCACATAACATTTTCACATGTATTTTGACATTTAACATTTAAACATCAAAATAACATCAAGATTCATAATCTTAATTTTCTCATTGGCCGAATTTAAAAACAATTTCAATTCAAATTTTGTTAATTCTTTCTTAAAGAAAACAAAATTAAACCATGCATGTAGCCATAAACCCCTACATGGCCGAATCATATAGGTGACTATATGATAAATTTTGTCACAAAATTTCATGCATATAAACATGACACAATTCATGGAGAAAAATAAGAAATCATTCAAGGTACTCTTAGTACCCTCCATGGCCGAATCTACCCTTTCAAAAAGGGTGTTCCTTTTAAAACTTTCATAAAGAAAAAGAAACTAAACCATGATGCATAATGTTTTATGAACATAGAATCAAATTTACATGTTCATAAAAACAAAAACTTTAACACTTTAAAGGATTTGTGATTCAAAATCCATATGCAGAATTTAAACTTTAACCCTTTAAAGATTTTTGACCGTGAAAAACTCTTTTCACAAACAAGGTACCATCACCCGTCGATGGTAAAGCAACCGGGCTCTGATACCACTTGAAAGTAAACTGGCCTTTGAAGGCCGATGCATGTAAGGTGTAAAACAAAAATTTTACTGCGGAACATACATGCACACATAGGTTCATGCTTTAAGATAGCATGATGTTACCTTGTTTTTGGCCTGATCAGTCAGGGAGATCAGATGTCAGGCTTGAAGGGTTCAAACCCTCTAATGGTGATCCACACCACCGTTCGTCAATGATGCAAGAACCCTTTCTTGAAAGCCACCAGATGAACACCACAGTGAGGCTTGCTATGCGCACAAGTGGTGAAGGTGGAGGCTAGGTATTCTGTTTGGAAAGGTGTAGTGAGCTACCCTACAGAATGGTGCATAGATGGAGGAGAGTTGGCTAGGTTTTCACAAAACCCTAAGGTGAGGAACAAGTCATGCGCACACTTGGAGAGGAGGAGGGATTTAAATCATTCAAAATGAAAACAAAATTTCAAAAACATTTGAAATTTGCGCATGGATTAGGGAGGATAAGGTGGAGCTGTTGCAAAACAAATTTTGCCACAACCTCCAATCTTATCCATATGAAATTAAGTTCAAAATAATTTAAACTTAAATTCATAAACTATCATATAGTATATACTTTTCATGCGCATAATTCAGCCCTAGAAGGGGTCCAAATATATTGAGTAGTTGCATTCAAAATTTGAATCAACTCACCCACTGATTCCCTCAACCACCAAATCTGAATGGAGCTTTGTTTTAAGTGATAAGATGACATTCTTATCACTTAAACTTGCGCACCAAACAGCCAAGGAAGTGCTTCCAAAGATGCTTCTTGATCCAAGGAATATGCTCCAATAAGATCCTGTCTTATCCTTTTGTTATGAAACAACTTTTCAAAACCAATTCAAATTCGAATTCAAACACTTGAATTCAAACGTTCAAACATTCAAATTCGAATTTCAAAATTCAAATCCAAATTCAAATTTCAAAATTCAAATTTCAAATTTCAAATTTCAAATTTCAAATTCAAAATTCGAATTTCGAAATTCAAATTCTAAATTCAAATTTCAAAATTCAAATTTCAAATTCAAAATTCGAAATTCAAATATTTGATTATTAATTTAACTAATTAAATTAATTAGTAATGACTTGGACTATCCAAGCCCATTACTAAACTCCATGCACCACCCACCCATTTAGGTGGGCTTCCAAACAGCTTCTTGGGCTAACAACCATTATTAGGCCCAATACCTTTAAAGCTAGTCCATCATGACTACAAGGTGTTAGTGTGTGACCCATTAGGTCCAACTTAGCTTCTGACATAACTGGGCTTGGGCCCAACAAGCCCACAACCCAATTAATGATAACACAGAGCACTAGCAATGCTTTGTCGCCCCAGAACTAGTCAGATTAATGACTTGATCAACCTATTGCACATATTTGGTTGCCGTATGTATTTCCCTTCGTCTCAGTTATCTTCCCATTAACCTAGGGTAAGGAAATATATCAACCCCTGATGTTTAGGGTAAGCTTTATTCGAAATAGGGAATCTTCAATTTACTGACTCTAAAGGCAGATCATCTCATGATCTCTTTTACTATGCATAGATTTCCGAGTCCCTGTAAATGTCATCCTGATTTCTCCGGTTTACAGATAACCTAATCTCTCACAGAGATTTGACGAATTCCTTCAGCTTATTACCCTAGCCCTGTGCCCTTTAAGGACACGCCCAACAGTATACCTATGAGTCTCCATGTTTCAGGCAGACGAGGTATACAATCAAAACATGCCTTCAAGAACACAGTCTAGGTAATAACTTCTGGTCTAAGGAAAGACATACCCAAACATAAAGAGATTACTCTAATGACACTATCTGTGAGATTTCCTCATAGAGTCTCCTTTTGGGTCTGTTCAGTGTGAGCTATACTCTTATAGGTCCACCCACGACTTTAGCTAAGATATCTCCATATCTGCAGCTCATGAGGTCTTTACCTTGTATCCATATACAAGTAGATAAGTCGTACTAGTCTTTACTCGAGATCACTGATCCCCAAACTCAGTGTCTCTAGACTAGGAACATATAATTAGGAATAGACATGCAATATCCTTGAATCCTCATGATCGTGATCTCATCACAGATACTCAAGAGATACCTGTTCTATTCCAAGGGGTTTATCCAGTTCGTTCATATAATATTAACAGTAATATTGAGACACAATATAAAACTGAATAAATAGTGCTTTCATTTATTTGCGACAAATAAAGTTCTACATCTAGTGTCCTTTATTTAATCAAAAGATTGTCTCTAGGACACCCATATGCTAACACTCGGCATTCAATTTCCGTCAGCCGAATTTCAAATTTGTGTCTTAAATCATCTTCATATAGCCCCTTCTCAACTTCACCCCAATGTTTGGGGTTTTGTTAAAGCGTTCGAACGCTTATGTGCTTACCTTACTTTACCTTGCACAATTTCTATCTTCTTTTTCTATTTTCAAGCCATTACACCTCATACTGGCCGGGAACCACCGAAAAGGAAGGTTTGGGTCAATATCCAGGTCACCCTTCACTAAACTTTTTCCATGTTTATTTTGATTCTTTCAAGAACTTTAAAGAAAAATTCTTTACGGTCTCTACCCAACCTAGACAAGAGCCCTAGTTCCTTCGTTCCTCTGATTCAAAAGATGTAGAGGGCATATTTCCCTTGTATTGGTCTTCTGACCATTACAATTTTTCTCCTTCCAGCTACCGCCTCAAAGAAAACGAGTTGTCTTACGTTGAGATCAACGAGTTGTTTCTATGAAGGCCTATGTCGACACACATGGTTATGCCATCGTCGCTTCCTTCATTTTCAAATCTCAGGAGGAATTAGATTTGGAATTTCTTATATGCAGTTCCAGACATGGAAGGACAAGAAGATGAATAACTAAGCTTTTTAGCCACCTTGGGTCGAGGGAAGAAGATCGCGGTTGTTGATTTGATAACCTGGAAAAGAAAAAGGCCATAACCCAAGACCAAAATTCTCGTTGCCGGGAAGAAAAACAAAGGGTCCCCGGCTGATAAAGAGATCTCTGCTTCCACCCATGCTTTAGCTATCACTCTTGCTCCTTTGTCTTCCTCTTCTGGCCTTTCCAAGAATGCCCTTTGGCAATCCAAAGTCAACAATGACTTCCGTGATATTATATGTGCTCCTGCTCACTTCTTTAGTTATACTCCTTTTACTCCTGCAAAGGTTAAGGAGTTAGAAAAAATTGAACTAAATTGTTTAAAGATGGCTTCTCTGACGAGGCCTTTGCTATCTTTAAAAAATAAGTATGTCCGGACTTTGGCCAAGATGAAAGCTGCCAGGGAGGAGAAGGCTAAAACTCTTGAAGAAATCCTTAAAGTGAAGGAGGATTTAAGATTGCTCCTTCTATGGAGAACCAAACGAAAGGATGGAACTTATCAGCAACAAGGGGAATTTGTCTCCTATGGAGAACACTAAGACCGTCAGTGACGTCTTAAAAGAAGATACTCAGAGAAAGGAGCAAGAAATGTTGCAAGTCATGAGGTACATGACGAAGGAGGAAGATGAATTGGCTCTTCAGGATTTTCTAGCCCCCAAAAGTCTAACCATCATGTTATGGATCCGTCCAAAAGAGCTCATGCTCATCCGGAGAAGAGAGGTGATGGAGGAATTCCGCAGTTGACCCTGAATGAGGATACGCACATGGAATCGAGGGAGACAAGTAGAATGGCTCCAGAAGATATGACTCCTGAGACTGGAGGGAACCCTGTTGGGGAGGAGAGCAAAAGGTGCGACAACAACCTCAATAGCTCTCAAACATCTACCATTGATCAATGAAGGTTCTAATCTAGAATTGCAGGGGAGCAGCTAAAAAGCGACTCAAAGGAACTCTCAAGACATTTATGAGGAAGTATAAGATTGATTTTGTTATCCTGCTGGAAACTAGAGTGAGTGGGACTAATGGATCCAACATTATTAAGAAGTTAGGATTCATGAATTCGATTGTTGAGGAAGCTAGAGGCTTTGCTAGGGGCATTTGGGTCTTATGGAACTAAACGGTCTTCACTGTTGGCCTTGTGGAGCAAAGCCACCAGTGCATCCATTTGCGCATCACTTGGCCCGACAACGAGCCCTTTATCATGTCAGCGGTGTATGCCAGCCCAAATTTCGTCAAAAGGAAATCTCAATGGGAGGAGCTGAGAAATTTCCATGCTAGGAATAATGAGGCCTGGGTTCTAGCTGGTGACTTTAATGAAATCTTGGGGTCAAATGAAAAACGGGGAGGTGCCCTCATTGACCACAATAGATGTATGGCCTTCTCCACTGTGCTGGACGATTGTAACCTCCTAGACATGGGGGGCGGGTCCGTTTTTCACATGGAAGGGGCCCAAATTTGCCCATCTGGACAGAGTTGACAAACGTCTGGATAGGGTTATGGCCAATAATGCCTGGAGATCGCGGTTTGAAGAAGCTAGCATTAAGATCCTCCCGAGATGTGTTTCGGATCATAACCCAATTTTCCTGAACCTGTTTGATGCCTCTAAGCTATGGGGAGAGAGGCCTTTTCATCTTTTCCCTCCTTGGCTGGATCGCCCCAATTTCAAGCAGGTCCTAAAGGATAATTAGAAGGAAGATATGGACTCCCCCAGCAATCTTACTCTCCTGACCCCAGTTCTTCGGGATCGGAACTCCAGAACATTTGGGAACATTCTGCAGAAAAAATACTCCATCCTGCGGAGGCTCATTGGCATCCAGAAAAGCCTAGAAATCAAGGAGAATCGTTTCTTAGAAAATCTTGAGATAGAGCTGAACCTGGAGCTTGAAGACACCATTGCCCTTGAAGAGAAACTGTGGTACAAAAAATCTAGGGAGAAGTGGATTCAAGATGGAGATAGGAATACCACTTACTACCATACCACCGCAGTTATTAGAAGGAGAAGGAACAAAATCGAAGCTCTCAAGAATGAGATGGGCATCTGGATCCGAAAAGAGCCCATTCTTAAGGAGATGGCCACCAACTTTTACAAGAACATGTTCTCTGAGGATGTTGTGTTAAGACCTTGGAGGACCACCCTTGTCAATTGGCCCAGGCTAACGGATAGTGAGAGTCGAGCCCTGAACAACCCTTTATCCAAGGAAGAGATTAAACTAGCCTTCTTCCAAATGGGCCCGCACAAGGCCCCAGGGCCTGATGGCTATCCTGCCACCTTTTACCATAAGAATTGGGAGACTCTTGGAGACAGAGTTTCGGAGGATAAGAAAATGATCTTCGATAACCCAAATGTTGTCCAAGCTATTAATGATACCCTACTGGTACTAATCCCCAAAGTAGATAAACCTGAGAACATGAGCCAGTTCCGACCCATCTCCCTTTGTATTGTTCTCTACAAAGCAGTGACAAAGATTATAGTCAACCGACTAAAACCAATCTTGAATAAGCTGATTTCCCCTTTCCAATCAAGCTTCATCCCAGGTCACAATATCCATGATAATGTGGTAATTGCCCAAGAAATGACCCACTTGATGAAAAGAAAACATGGCAGGAAGGCCTATATGTCTATAAAAATCGACCTGGTTAAAGCCTATGACAGGCTCAATTAGGGGTTTATTAACAAGGTCCTATTAGAGGTAGGGATTCCTCAAAACTTTGTAAGTTAATCCATGAGTGCATCTCTTCCCCTCTTCTTCATGTGCTGTGGAATGGTGCCAAGTCCCCCTACTTCTCCCCCTCAAGAGGTATTCTCCAAGGAGACCCGGTGTCCCCTTACCTGTTCGCATTGTGTATGGACAAACTTTCACATCTTATTTCGAAGAAAATTAGAAGCAAGAGTTAGAAGCCCATGAAGGCAGGGAGGCAGGGCCCTCAAATCTCTCACCTTATGTTTGCTGACGATCTCGTCCTGTTTGGTAAAGCGAGTTTAGACCAGCTGGATGAGATGCTAGGCTTCCTGCAGGGATTTTGTGAAATGTCTGGCCAGGAAGTTAGCATAGAAAAAATGGTCATCTATTTCTCCAAGAACACGAAGGAGAATGTCCAAGATGCAATTATTCAAGCTAGTGGCTTTAGGAAAGCTAATACCTTGGGGAAGTACCTTGGAGCCATACTCTACCATGGGCGGGGTAGGAGTCGTAACTATGAAGGTGTCCTCAATCGGGTCAGACAAAGGCTAGCTAGCTGGAAGCGAAGTTGTTTGTCCTTCGCTGATAGGACCACCCTAGCAAAATCAGTTTTGAGCTCGATTTCAGCTTACCATATGCAGCATGGTATCTGACACGAGCTGTCGAACTCGTGCAAATTAAAAATTTATTTTTAATTAAGGTTCAAAAATTTGCAATAAAGTGGAAACCCTAAGTCGTCTCTCAAGGAAATTGATTTGGTAAAAATCGCTTATGAAAATAGAAAATAAAAGGGGGGCTTTGGATTTCAGTTGAATAAAAGACAGAATATAAAAATTGGGATTAAAACTTCATAATTAAAATTAACCAACCTAAGGTTAGGGTTCCTAGGATGTCCTTCATTGGATAAAAATTAACAAATTCACGATTGATCTCAATAGAATCAGAATCCTTATTTTCAATTGAGAACAATCGGATCATCAAATCTGATGATTATTCCTTTTCCATAATCGCAATCGCAAACCTCAGATCAAATATCCACAATCGCATGATATCGATCCGAGTTAGGAAAAGAAACAAATCTGGTTAGAGAATTATAAAAATTACCAAACTCACGATTAATCTCAAGTGAATCAGAATCCTTATTTTCAATTGAGAACAATCGGATCATCAAATCTAATGATTATTCCTTTTCCATAACCGCAATCGCGAACCTCAGATCGAATATCCACAATCGCACGATATCGATCTGAGTTAGGAAAAGAAACAATTCTGGTTAGAGAATTATAAAAATTACCAAATTCACGATTAATCTCAATTGAATCAGAATCCTTATTTCCAATTGAGGTTAATCGGATCATCAAATATGATGATCATTCTTCACCCATAATTGCAATCGCGAACCTCAGATCGAATATCCACAATCGCACGATATTGATCTGAGTCAGGGTGGAGAAACGAATCTGGTTAGAGGTTGATCGCAGATCCTCTAGACAGATCCATGGAGTCCCTTCCCCTTAGGTTGATTAAATGGGGTTTAGCCTAGCATGGCTAGGCTAAACATGATTAAAAATAAAGAAAGAAGAAGAAAAAAGATAAAGAACACGAAGAACACTTCAGAGAGAAAGTACTTGATCCTCAAATTCAAAAATTACAGAATATCCTAATGTTTCCTGCTTTTCCTTCATATAACCCTACCCAAAACGGGCTGGGGTTCAACTTGGATCGGCCCGTTTGTCTAAAATGCGAAATAAAATAAAATAAAACTAAATTACAAGTCCAATAATAAAATAAAACTTCAGCAAAACGCGTCCAACTTGGCATCAGAAATTGACCAGCTTCCAGTCCGAGTTGGGCTTCAAGATCTTCACAAGAATTGTAGCCCTCTGCGTTATCTGAAAAACTCAACAAGAACAGAGTCAATCCGACAACTATGGACCGAGATATGGCCAAAATACAGAAGTAATGTAAAGCTGAAAAATTCTGACGAAAATAAATTAAACCCAATCAAAAACTAAAAATGTAAATTAACTCAAAACATCATTATTTTATTCAAATAAATCCTAAAAATACTAATAAAAAGTAACAAATAAGTGCAATAAAATATGAGTTATCAGTATCCTGCCAACCACCATATGCCAGGAGATTGAGAAGATGCAGAGAGCCTTTGTCTAGGGAGACTCTAATCAGAAGAGGAACACACATCTCATAGCTTGGGATACTCTTTATAAGCCCAAAAATGCAGGTGGTCTGGGAATTATTAACCTTCAAGCCCAGAACGAAGCCTTTTTGCACAACATTGCTTGGAAAATGCTGAATAATCAAGATCAGCTTTGGGTTATGGTTCTAATGGGAAAATACGGAAGAAAGGAAGATTGGAGGAGAGAGCTTTGATACAATATGTATCAGAGAAGGAGAGAAAGGATAGGGTTCTAAGAAAAGGAAACTCAAAGTTTTATTCGGATGATGTATGCAAGTACAATCCCTGTTTCTATATACTTCGATGACTTACACGTATGCTTCTAACTGACTAACAAACAACTCAACATGTAACTATTCCATGTGTATTTACAAAATAACCCTCAACCCATGAACTAACTAATTCAGTTACAAGAGTAATCCCCCATCCAGCTTGGACTCTTCTTCTTCCTAATGGGCCTTTCCACCAAAGCTGGCCCATCTATATTTGTATCCGTAACAATTACCCCATTCCCTTGAGAGATCTTGTCCTCAAGGTCTATACTTGGATAAGCCAAACGCAAATCATCAGCTGTTTCCCATGTTGCATCTTCAGGAATAGTATCAGTCCACTGAACCAAATACTGAACGACATCAGGACTGCCATGTACTGCTAGAGTCTGTGAAGATATAATAGCAAGAAGCACTTGAACTGGCCTATTATCCACACTCATAGGAGGCAAAGGGGAAAAATGCACACCCGGTTGTCCACGGAAAGGCTTCAAACATGAGATATGGAAGGTGGGATGGATCTTAGATGTAGCAGGAAGATCCAGCTGATAAGCAACCGAACTGATCACCTTCTTAACTCGAAATGGACCATAGTACCGTTTAGCAAGCTTTTGGTGAGACCGTCGAACCACAGAAAGTTGACAATAAGGTTGCAATTTCACTAAGACCAAATCACCTTCAGTAAGAATTAAATCTCTACGGTGTCGATCACTTTGAATCTTCATTCTGTTCTGTGCTCTGACCAAGTGTTCTTTGAGGCTAGCTAAGATGTCATTTCTTTGGCAATGAAGTGTATATAAGGCTTCAATGGCAACCATGCCTCGTGGGTAATGAAGAATGGAAGGAGCTAACCTGCCATAGACTGCTTGGAATGGGGAAATTCCAATCGAAGAATGAAACGAGGAGTTGTAATGTAACTCAGCCCAACATAAGAAAGAATACCACTTATGTTGCTGATCCGCACAAAAGCCCGCAGATATTGTTCCAAGTAACGATTTGTGACCTCAGTTTGGCCATCGGTTTATGGGTGATAACTGGAACTAGTTTTGAGTTTAGTACCACTCAAAGAAAACAATTTCTGCCAAAACTTGCTTAAAAAAATTGTGTCCCTGTCAGAAATCAAAGAACAAGGGAAACCATGTAATTTAACTACATGATCACAAAAACCCGAGCCACAATTGCTGCTGTAAATGGTTGAACCAAACCAATAAAGTGAGCATACTTTGATAGCCTGTCTACCACCACCAAAATTGCAGAATGTCCACTTGATAAAGGCAACCCTGTGATGAAATCCAGTGACAAATCCTCAAAAATAGCCTCAAGAACAACTAAAGGCTGAAGTAACCCCAATGGTGCAGAAGTAGATGTCTTAACTTGTTGGCAAATGACACATTGCTGGACATAAGTAGTGATATCCTTCCTCATGTGCTGCCAATAAAAAGAAGCAGAAAGGCGAAGGAATGTGCGAAGGGAGCCAGCATGCCCACCCACTGGAGTAGAGTGAGCTTCTTCAATTAACTCAGTTTTTAAATTGGACTGAGACCCCAAATAAAATCTTCCTTTAAGATAAAGAATACCTTCATTTGCTACAAGTAATGGGTCAATCACAACACCAGTAGCTAAGTTCTGGTGGATAGCAATTAAATCTGGATCAGATGAATTTTCAGATTTAATTCTTTCCAGAATACCAAATTGAGGTTCGGACATCAGTGACAAAGATAATCCAACATTAGTAGGTTCAAATTGTCTTGATAATGCATCAGCAACAATGTTGGAGGAGCCAGGTTTATATTCAATTGTAAATGAATAGCCTAAAAGCTTATGAACATACCTATGCTGCTCCGGAGTCTGTATGGTCTGGGATAATAACTCCCGAATGCTTTGGTGATCAGTTCTTACTATGAATTGTGCTCCAAGGAGATAATGTCTCCATTTCTTCACTGCCTTAGTGATAGCATACAACTCACGAACATAAGTGGAAGCTTTGGATAGACGAAGCCTAAGCTTTTTACTAAAAAATGATATTGGTCTGGAATGTTGGATTAAAACAGCCCCTATTCCCACATTAGAAGCATCAGTTTCCACAATGAAAGGGGATGAAAAATCAGGTAAGCCCAGCACTGGTGTTGAGGTCATAGCAGCCTTCAACTTGCTAAAAGAATCCACTGCTGCAGGTGTCCAGGACAGTTTTTCAGCCTTCAACATATCAGTTAAAGGGAAAGCAATGTCAGCATAGTTCTTTACAAACTTCCTGTAGTAGCTAGTAAGACCCAAAAACCCATGCATTTGTTTGATAGATGTGGGTTGAGGCCAATCTACCATGGCAGTAACTTTCTTCGGATCAGCCTTTACTCCTTCAGCACAAACAATATGTCCTAAGTATGAAATCTCAGCAACACCAAAGGCACACTTGCTCATTTTTACAAAAAAATTATGCTGCAACAAACAACTAAAGGTCAGTTCCAAATGAGACAAATGATCTATCATGGAGTTGCTATAGATGAGGATATCATCAAAGAAAACAATGACAAATCGTCTCAAATAAGGGCGAAAAATCTGATTCATTGCTGCTTGAAATGTAGCAGAATATTTTGTCAAACCAAACGGCATGACAAGGAACTCATAATGTCCCTCATGAGTGCGAAAGGCCGTCTTATGGATGTCTTGAGAAAGCATCCAGATTTGGTGATATCCTGCTCGAAGGTCCAACTTGCTAAAAACCGAAGCACCCAGTAATTCATCCAACAACTCATCGATTATTGGTATAAGAAACCAGTCTGGTATTGTTATGGCATTTAAAGCCCGTAATCTATGCA
>JAVKPL010006452.1:0-26527 GCA_032173675.1 Gastrolobium villosum | reverse complement strand
AGGGGTTTTGTTCGTTTGGCAGGATATATAATGACGTTTTATGTTTTCATGGTTGTGTAGTTATGTGTTTTGATGAATTTAGGGTTTTTTCTTGATTTTTTAATTTTTATTATTATTGGATGAATTATGCATGTTTCTGATTTTTTTTATTCTGTTTTATTGGTTGTTGATACGTTATTTTGTTATTGTAGGGTTTCTGTTGCAATGGCGAGCCGCAAAAGATCAAGGAACACCGACGGTGAGAGACGGACGAAGCAACGACAAGACCAGCCTTCTTCTTCAAGGCCACAAGACGCTGAGCCTGAGCCCGTCGAGGATGACCAGTCGGTGCACGCTGCATTTGTACGTGACCTTGTGAACAGACCCTTATGTGCACCAAAATCATTGGATACAACATTCTTTATGACTGAGGGATTTCAGATTGTGGCGATGTTGGAGGCAGCACATCTGAGGGTATTGGCTGAGATGCTATGTCCGTATTCAGAGGTTATGGTGAGGGTTTTCTACCATAACCTCAGCTACATATAGGGTGAGTTGAGGTCCCACGTCTGTAGTGTGGACATAGACATGACGGCTCTGATATGGTTGGAGGTATTAGGCTACGACTTTGATGTTGAGCCAACTGTAGAGTATGATACAGATAGCGGTGTTTCACTTCCTGGATTGTTCCAAGGTGATGCTGTAGAGGAGGCCAGGAGGCCTGATATTAGACGTGGGCAGGCCATTCATTACACTATGGGGTTGCTCAGTGTTGATGCCCGTATATTACACTATGTCATCACCCATATACTGTTTACACGAGCTTTCAATCATTCCAGGGTGCTGGAACATGACATTCCTATCATGTGGGCTATTCGTCATGGCGTACAGGTGAACTAGAGGCACTATATTTGCTGGATGATGTATAAGGCCAAACATAAGGGTGCACTTCCATTCGCCTGTCTGGTTCAGAGGATATTGGTTCACTTTGGTGTTCCCACGGACACTGAGCAACTGAAGAAGCCCATAGGCTATACTGCAAAGTTTGGAAAGCGTCTACTGGAGCAGTGCAAGATCTCCAAGAAAAGGGCGAGTGTGTGGCAGTTCTCAGGTACGGTTGAGGTAGAGGTGACTGATGTTGCCCCAGATGCACACATGGTTGAGCCTGAGGCGAAGGATGATGAGGTTGACCTGCAGGAGATAGCTGAGTCTGAGGGTGGATTTTCCCCGCGTGATGTCATGAAGGGCATAAATGCCACACGTAAGAAGATAGGAAAGATGGAGCTTAAACAAAAAAAATGGAGGAAGAGTTATATCCAGAAAGGTTTAGGCGCATTCAGGGTCGATTCAAGGGTGTGGAGGATAGGCTTGCTCGTCTGGAGCTTGCACGAGGACACGATGTCCTGTTTTCCACAGATTTTTTTGACTTAAGTGAGTTTCTACACTCAATAACTTAGTTAATAAGACTTGGGGAACATGTTTTGGGAGACAAAATCCAAACGTGGATGTTTAATTCCCTAAATTCCATGGGATTGTACTTTGACGTTGGTTTAAGCGTACCAAAACATTAGTTAACCATTCTAAACACCTAATGGTGATTGTTCTGACTTTTAATGGAATATTATGACTTGTTGCATTAGTCATTGACCCGTGTTGAACAATTTAGCACAAGAGTGGCATTCATTACATTAACAAAGTACAATACAAATCAAATTACTTTAGCAATTCATTACAAATAGTAACCCTTTTTCTTTTTTGGAATATATAAATTTTTGTTGAAAGAACTTAGGAAATAGGATAATATTATTACCATATTATCAGAGCTTTATAACGTATGTATATTGTTTGCACTTGCAGATGGTGTTCTAACAACTGTTCAAACTTTGGTATCCACTTCTATATGTGGCATTATACACTCAATCACTGGTGGTCAACCCTTGCTGATTTTGGGAGTGGCAGAGCCTACCGTGATCATGTACACATTTACGTTCAGTTTTGCAAAAGAGAGACCAGAGTTGAACCGGAATCTATTTTTGGCATAGACTAGACGGTGAATAAGTTTTTCTTCTGATTTTTTTCTCTCCATGTTTTCATATGGAGATCCTGATGCAATTGTATTCTAGTACCGTCCATCATAATGTAACTTACTATTGTCCTATTTTCTTTTATAACTTAAAATTCGATGTGTTGTATAAATTCTTCAACAATATCAATAAAAAAACTTAAATATCCAAAATTGGATATATGGTTTGGAGTTTGGTTCGCATTTTATTGTGTTCACTACTTTGCATGAGCTATATTTAATATTTTTCTTTATTGATGTAATTTTATTAAATTTGAATATTTTTAATTAAAAAAAATCATATATTTAGCCACATTCTTCATGAATGTGGCTAAAAAAAATTTCAGACATAAATAGCCACATTTTTTCTATTGTGGCAAATTATACAGTTTAACCACATGTATAAAGTGGCTAAATTAATAATACATGTGGCTAAAAGAAGGCTACCACACTCAGTGAAAATGTGGCAAAGTGAATAAAATAATGTGGTTAAATTATTGAAACACCACTATTAGCCACATTTAATTAAAATGTGGTCAAGTTAATTAGCCACATTTTTTATCAATGTTAGCCACATTTCAAATGTGGCTAAATAACATTTTTTTGTAGTGACAGCTACCATACCAATTCGGGCAATCAACCTTCAAACGTGAAACTGTACTAATACACTCATCCAAATTACCTAAAATTTTAATTCTAGGTACTAGACATCCAGACCTTCAATTTGGTATATCATTCATAATTTTTGGAGAAATACAGTCCCGGATATAAGATTTACAAAATAGAGTGCAGAACTAGAGTTTTATGGAAATAATTACTTAACAACATTCATGTTACACTAAATCATCCAAACCACAATACCAAGGTATTCTATAACTTATCACACTCAATCTCAGGTCATACCAATACTCCACAGTCATATCATTCATAAATTCAAAGCTTAAACAAGTTCTAAACAGCCGTAGTTAAAGTATAACATCTTTGGTACATTCAAACTATACATAAAATATAGCATTTATACATGTCCATCTCATTAAGTGCATAACAACTAAAATACAACATTCTGCATTCCAAAATGCTTTAACTTATTTAGTACCTGCAAAATAAGCAGCCCACAAATGGATGAGACAAGGCTCAATAAGTGGTAATTAAACTATCCCTGAACATACATCAAAACACATAGCACAACTGAAGGCCCTCCAATACATAATTATGCAGCAGTACAACATTATCATGTTAACATAGAGTCATGGTGATAATTCTCCACCAATGGTATTTCGGCCTTGTAGCCACATAGAGCCATGAGAAAGCGCCTTCCTAAATGGTGAATTGATTTACACATTAACATAGAGCTACATAGTAAATCAAATTTTCAACAACATAGAATAATGAAGTGTGAGTTTCTCCTTGGTAATTCAATTTTCAGCAACATATAGCCATGAAGTGTGAGTTCCTCCATGGTAATTCAATTTTCAGCAACACACATACACATATAATATTTAAACACTCAAAGTCACACACATAATATTTAAACACTCAAAGTCACTCCATGGTAATTCTTTGCTTTATGATTTAAACATGATTGATTTGGATGGCTTTGGATCTAAATTTACTTTGCGTGGGCCTCGCTTTTTGAATTTGGACAGAGTTTTTAAAAGGCTTGATTGTGCTTGTAGTAATGTCAGGTGGCGGGTTGCTTTTGAAGAAATTCATGTCAGAACCCTTCGAAGGGTCAATAATGATCATAGCCCCCTTCTTATTTCTTTATGTTTTCACAAGATCATTGCCTTTTTGATTAATTCCTGAGGGAGAATTGGAATGGGCTAGGTCAAATCTCTGATAGTTTGAAAATGCTCACTCCTTGTACAAAAGAATGGAATGAGAAAGTTTTTGGGAACATAAGGCATCGCAAGAATAAACTAATGAGGAGATTGGAAGGCATCTAAAGGGTCATCTCAGATCAGAATAAAGATTATCTAGAGAAAGTGGAGGAAAAAATCAGAGCTGAACTTGAAGATATGCTCGATCAAGAAGAAGTTTTATGGTTTGAGAAGTCAAGAACGAATTGTTGAGCCATGGTGACAGGAATACTAGATATTCCCATACTAAAAATGTTATTAGAAGGAAACAGGGGAAATTGTTGAGCTTAAGGGCAAGAATGGTCTTTAAGTTCGTGATGAAGAAGGTCTTATTAATTTGATAAGCAGTTTCTACAGCAACCTATTTAAGGAGGAAGTTACCCACGGGAATGGATAGTTACTAGATGGCCTCATATTGATATCGACATTATGGACAGATTGAGAGTTGGGGTTTCTAAGGATGAAATTAGGAAGGCTTTCTTTTCTCTGAAGGGTTTTAAAGCTCCTGGTGAAGATGGCTATATAGCAGCTTTCTTTCATAAGAATTGGAATCTGGCAGGGGATCAAGTGTATAACTCTTTTCAATCCTATTTGGAGAATCCACAATCCATCATGGATATAAATGGTACGTCAATTGCCTTAATTCCAAAGATTAATAAGCTTTCTCTTGTTTCTCAATTCAGGCCCATATCTTTGTGCAATATTTTATACAAAGGTATGAGCAAAGTTATAGTTGGTAGACTTAAAGAGGTAATGGAGAATTTGATTTTTGCAAACCAAGCCAGCTTCGTCCCCAACAGGAATTTGCAGGATAATATTATTGTTGCCAAGGAAATGGTGCATACGATGTCTAGAATGAAAGGTCATAAGGGTGCTATGGCTATTAAAACTAATCTAGAGAAAGTTTATGATAAGCTTAGTTGGTCTTTTATTCACAAGGTTATCTCAGAAATCCTTCTTCCCTCTTGGATGGTTAAGTTCATTATGGCGTCGATCACTATAACCAATTTTAAGGTGCTTGTCAATTGAGGTTCTTCTGACACTTTCTTCCTTAAGAGAGGGATTCGCCAAGGGGATCCTCTTTCTCCTTACATTTTCGTTCTTTATGTTGAAAAACTTTCTCATCTAATCTCTCAAAGGGTGGATAATGGGACATGGAAAACGACCAAAGTTTGTAGAGGTGGGCCTTATGTATCCATCTTATGTTCACAGACGATATCATTATTTCTCTAAAGCCTCAGTTGAGCAAGCTTGCTTGGTAACAGATTGCCTAAACCAGTTTTGTGAATGTCAGGTCAGAGTATCAGTATTCCAAAATCTACTATTTTCTTTTCTCTTAACACGAGAGAAGGGGTAACTGTTTCCATTACTGCATTGACGTGATACAAATAGGTAACTAGAATTGGTCGTTACTTTTAGGTTTTTTTTTATAAAACAAGAGCGTGACTCTAAAAGTAATTAGTCTACAATCATTGATCGTGTGAGGAAAAAGCTCGATGGCCGGAAAAATCAGAGTTTGACTTTTGCTGGTAGGGTGATTCTTGCTAAATCAGTAATTAATGCTATCCCAGCTTTTCATATGCAAAATGGATTCTTCCCCTCACTTTATGTGATGAAATTGAACAACTTCAATGTTCTTTTATTTGGGGTAACAACAATGCTCATTTGGTTTCTTGGGACATTACGTACTGATGCTCTCCGGCAAGTATACCGATCGCACAAGTAATAAAGTGATAAATAAAGTTCGTCTCCACAGGGATTGGGATCTAATATCAATTAAACTTTCTCTTAAAAGAACGGAAGTAATTCAAATAGAGTTTGTGTGACAAATATTGTCAAATTGAGTGAAATTAAAAATAAAGACTTGTTTTTGTGTTTTTGAATTGAAAAAGAAAACAATACAATTGAAAATTGATTTGTAGAAAAATATGAGAAAAGTATTGTAGCCAGGGTTCATTCACCAAATGATCCCCGCTTTTTACTCCGGATTGATTTATAATAATCATTTATATAATCACTCAGATAAATTATCATCTAAAAGATTTAATAGTTAACCCTCAATTCCTTGCAGGGTTAACCCTTTAATCCCATGAGAAACCCCAATTCCTTGCAATGTTTCTCATGAGATCAAGCAATGGGCGTGATAATTTAAGCATCTGCAATCGTATACACGTCTATTCCTAGCACGCATACAGATTGTTATCTTACCCCCTTTCGAGATCAAAATCCCAATATTCCTATCTAGGATTTTGATCCTCAGAATATCCCCAACTATCAGATTGATCAATTCTAACAAAGGGAATATAAAATTCGCACAGAGTAAAGATAAAGATAATTATATAAATTAACAATCACAAATCAATCCTTCATGTCAAGGGTTCACATATGGATCGTGACCCTGACTACAATAAAAATGATCTAGCCGATCAACATCATGATCGCTGATCTAAAATTCAACATAAAATTAAAACAAAAGATAAAGAAATACTGGATGTAAATGAAGAACGAAGAACATCCAATGCCCTTCTCCTCCAGATCTGTCTCTTAACCTGTATCTGTGTTTTTCCTTTTTTCTGATCTGCCAAGTCTGCTGACCTAATTCAGCAAATGTCACTTTTATAATATTCTTTTCTCCTTCCAAAAATGTCCTCAGAAAACACGGAGATCTGTTCCCGCAAACCGGCGCTGATTGGCGCCGAATTGGCGCACGTTTGCGCCACTCCTCATGGCGCTGGGTGGCGCCATTCTTCCCTACAAATGGCGCTAGTTAGCGCCAATTTTACTATTCATGGGCGCTAACTAGCGCCAACTTTACTATTCATGGGCGCTAGTTAGCGCCAACTTTACTATTCATGGGCGCTAACTAGCGCCAACTCCTTTTCCTTTTAGGCGCTAGCTAGCGCCAGAGCACTGACTTACGGCGCTAGCTTGCGCCATTTCCTTCGTAAATGGGCGCTGGCTTGCGCCAACCTTCTGTGTTATTGCGCTGAGGAGCGCCACTTTTTTTCGTTAAAGGGCGCTAGGTTGCGCCAACCTTCTGTGTTATTGCACTGAGGAGCGCCACTTTAATGTCCTCGCTGCAAAGTTCGTAATCTGGTGCGGTTTTGCGCCAGTTTGGTGCTGACCCGTGCCATGCTTGGAACTCATAGTGTGCTTTAACCGTGGAAAATTGCATTAACAGGTTTTTTTATAATTCTTCACTTATTTTTCCTGTAAAAATACAATTAAAAGGTGAATATTATTGACATTCAAAGAATCAATATAATTAGCAAATATGTATTTAATTCGCTCTCTTATGACTCAATTCTTGTCAATTTTATCACAGAAAAATCACACTTGCCAGAGGCACATCAAACCATTCTCAGATTTAAACGTTGCTGTCCCCAGCAATGTAAAAGACTTAATCCAGGAAATATTCACTTAATCTAACATAACAATCATAGTCACTCTCAGACTCAATATGCCATGTATGCCTGACTCAATATCATGAACTTCCAATAATGCCATCAGCTTCTTAAATATATAAGTCTACATTGATTACCCCTTACACAGATAAATAATGTTCACTCAACACTCAGTGTTTAAGGGTATCATGAGCACTCAATTACTCAAAGCTATAACACTACCATATGCTTGATTATATTCTAAAAAATTCTTGAAATTGAAGAATCAAACACATGCATCAATTGATCAAAAGGACTTCACAGGTTGTAACTTGGCCGGGGTAATAGGTAGGAAAATTTGTATAGTAGCTCAAACAACCAAGAGATTGAAAACTGATATTATTTCATTTTTAACAATTTCAACTCAATTGTTTTGCTCCACTAACATTCCCACAGAATTCCGGGAATTTATTCCTTCCTGCCACCTTTTACTCTTTTCCTTTTTCTTGCTTTCTTTTCTTTTTCCCTTTTTCATTTTTTTTAGGGCATAGATGACTTTTTTTTTTCATCCCTTAATTACTTGACCATTGTGGAGCTTACCTCAATTTCTTTATTTTATTTTCAACACATTCAATGATTCAATCTCAATCAAGGTAAGTCACGAAAAATGGATATAGGCTAAGCCATCAATCAGGCCACAGGTCATTTATCAAGAATTAAGTTCAGGCTCAAAGGGCTAGCAAGGGAAAATCTCATACAGGTGGGTTATTTTGACCAATAGCAAGAACAAAATGCCTTTATCATATCAATCAATGCATGCATTACAGAGAAACAAATCAAGTTCTAGAGTATTACAACAGTGAGGCCTTTCAACAAAAGTTTCAGTGTTTAGGCTCAAAACCTCACAGCTATGGTATCAATGCAGACTCAAGAAAATTGACTTCAGACATTATCAGAATTCACAATCTTAATTCAGACAAACGAGCAATCATGCAATCTAATTATGCCTATGCAATGTTATGTCAGAAAGTCATACAATATATTCCAAGAATTTAATCATGTACATTAACAAGATGAGCACATTTAAACCTTGGATTTGTTCAAAACACACAATTTTTTTTTTCATTTTTTTTTATGGCACACCAAATAACTATAAAAATAACTAAGAAAATTAAAAGAGTTAGAATATCTCCCCTGATAGAAGAATTGCAGTTCTAAGGTGCAAGCCTACCATTCCCAGATTTAGAGCATTGCTGTCCTCAGCAATAATTAAACCCCAAGAAGGATGAAAATCCTGCACAATAGAACAAATAGTGGCATATAGAAGAAACTATAATGCACACATTAAAACATCAGAGAAAAATATACCAACACAAAATAAATTAAAAATACGAAACAGAAAAAAATAAACTAATATACAATATCTCCATCAGCAAGGAGATAAGATCAGCCCTCCATGTCATCCCCCTCAGCAGTGTGGGATGACTCAGCAAATAAAGGGTCTGGTGGTACTGGTTGCCTTGGTGTATGGGACCACCATTCCCAGATTTGATCCAAACCATGGATCCATGTTAAGAACTCTTTGAAACTTTGATTTTTCCGAGAGATAGAGTCTCGGTGTCTCTTGTCAAACTTCAGCTCTCGGTGTCTCTTCCAACTTGTATCAAAGAAGTTCACTACTTCCTTTCTTCTTACCTTCTTCTTTGTGAGAGTACGCCTCTCTTGAAGCGTTCTCATCTCTTTGACATCATCAATTAAAATTTTAGGAAGATCTTTCACTTCCACTTTTGGGGTTCCATCTTCTTTGTCCTCATCTTTGAGATTTTTAGGAAGCTCAACTGCTACATCTTTTTCTTCCTTAAATACTTCAAGACTAAAACAATTGTCTTTGTGAGAAGACTGTTTTAAAGAATCAAAGACATGAATAGTAACAGTCTCATCATTCATTCTTAGCTCTAGCTTCCCGCTTTCCACATCAATTAATGCACGAGATGTAGCTAAGAAAGATCTACCCAGCAAAAGTGGCATTTCAGCTCCTCCTTCCATATCCAACACTACAAAATCAGCAGGGAAGATGAACTTGTCTACCTTCACAAGAACATCTTCTATTATTCCACTAGGCTTTCTTACAGACTTATCAGCAAGTTGAAGAGATGCCAAAGTGGGTTTCAAATCAGTAATCCCCAGAGATTTACAAACAGACAAGGGCATTAGATTTATACTTGCCCCAAGATCACACAAGGCTCTACCAAATTTGGTGTTCCCAATTTCAATAGGAATATTGAAGCTCCCTGGATCATGAAGCTTAGGTGGGAACTTCTTTGTAATTATAGCACTACACTCTTCAGTGAGTGTCACCGTTTGGCATTCCTGCAACTTGTGCTTCCTTGACAAGAGATCCTTCATAAACTTGGCATAATTGGGCATGCCAGCCAAGGCTTCAGCAAAAGGAATATTTATATGTAATTTCTTGAAAATATCAAGAAATCTGCCATATTGTTGCTTTTGAGCATCCTTATTGAATCTGCCAGGATAAGGTGCCATGGCTCGCACATATTCAGGACTCAGCTCAAACTTCTTCTTTTCAGCAACAATAGGAGGCTCTTTTTCTTCACCTTTTTGAATAGGTGTTTGGACATTAGAAGGAATCTCCTCTTCTTTTTCTGGCTCCTCCACCACCTTAAGCTTTTCTGGAGCTCCTACCACCTTACCACTTCTAGTTGTGATAAACATACAATCCTCCTTGGAATTTTTAAATGTGTTACTAGAGGAAGTGCCTGAATTTTTATCAGCAACTTGCTTAGCCAGCTGGCCAACTTGATTCTCTAAATTCCTGATAGAAGCATTCATGTTTTTAGTGGTGGCCCTAGTCTCTTCCATGAAGGCATTGGAGTGTTGGGCCATTTGTCCAACTAACCTTTCCAAATCAGAAGGCTCTTTAGCTTGGACTGGTGGAGGCTGCAAGTAATTGTTGGAATTGTAATCTAGTCCTGTGCCTTGAGCTCTCCTCTGAAAATTGTTATTTCCAGAAGGGAAATTCTGATTCCTAGGAATGTTTCTTGGTGGAGATCTTTGCTCGTACCATACTCCATTCACTTGCACTTGTTGAGGAGAATCAGAAGATAACAAAGATGAGCATTCATTGGATTCATGCTCACCCTTGCAGTATTCACAAACCACAGATGCAACTTGCATAGTGGAAAGTTGTATCTTGTCCAGCATTGAGGTCAAATTTGCTAGCTGTTGTGCTAACAATTTATTCTCAGCCAGAACCACATCATTGTTATCCAGGTGTAGAATCCCTCTCTTAGGCTTGGCTGTTAAACATTCATTTTCATTGGCAGCCATTCTTTCTATTAACTCAAGAGTCTCATTTGCTCTCAAGGATTTGATGCTACCACCTGCTGCACCATTCAGCACCATCCGAACTTCACGTTTACACCCATTGAAAAAAATTCTGACTTGATCACCATTAGTCATGGGGTAATGAGGACATCTCCTCATCAGATCCTTGAAGCGGTTCCATGCTGCACACATAGTTTCACCCTCAGCCTGGGTGAAATTGGTGATATCATTCACCATCTGGTTAAACCTCTCCATGGAAAAGAACTCAGCAAAGAATTTATTTGAGAGACTCTCCCATGATGGAATACTTCTTGCTGGTTGCCTTTCCAACCAATTCAAAGCCTTCCCTTTAAGAGCAAAGGAAAACAGTCTCAGCCTGACTGCATCATTGGACACCTGGGGGTGTTTAGTGGAGTCACAGATCATCAGAAATCTGTCAATGAACCTGTGAGGGTCCTCATCCGCCTCTCCGCCAAACTGAGCTCGCTCTACCAATTGAATATTGGCAGATTTGAGCTCCCAATTGTTGCCCGCTTCTGGATGAACAATGCTTGAATTAGGTCTGTTGAATGCTGGTGTGAGGATTGTATCCATGAGTGGATTGTCCATTTCATCATTGTTCCCAGCCATTGTTTTTGCTTCTTCGAATAGAATCCCCAACTCGTTGAATGCAAGCTTTTTCCGAGCAATTTTTCTGTTCCTCTTTTCTGCTCTAGTGATTTCCAAATTCAGTGGAAATTCTGGGATTGTACCTCGCATACAACTCAGAAAAGAGATCAGTAGCACTGTTCAAATAAAAAATAAAAATTAAAATAAATAAAGAAAATATAAATATTCACAAATATTCACAAATCCAATCCTAAAGATCAAGAATATATGATATAAGATAAACCAATCCCCGGCAACGGCGCCAAATACTTGATGCTCTCCGGCAAGTATACCGATCGCACAAGTAATAAAGTGATAAATAAAGTTCGTCTCCACAGGGATTGGGATCTAATATCAATTAAACTTTCTCTTAAAAGAACGGAAGTAATTCAAATAGAGTTTGTGTGACAAATATTGTCAAATTGAGTGAAATTAAAAATAAAGACTTGTTTTTGTGTTTTTGAATTGAAAAAGAAAACAATACAATTGAAAATTGATTTGTAGAAAAATATGAGAAAAGTATTGTAGCCAGGGTTCATTCACCAAATGATCCCCGCTTTTTACTCCGGATTGATTTATAATAATCATTTATATAATCACTCAGATAAATTATCATCTAAAAGATTTAATAGTTAACCCTCAATTCCTTGCAGGGTTAACCCTTTAATCCCATGAGAAACCCCAATTCCTTGCAATGTTTCTCATGGGATCAAGCAATGGGCGTGATAATTTAAGCATCTGCAATCGTATACACGTCTATTCCTAGCACGCATACAGATTGTTATCTTACCCCCTTTCGAGATCAAAATCCCAATATTCCTATCTAGGATTTTGATCCTCAGAATATCCCCAACTATCAGATTGATCAATTCTAACAAAGGGAATATAAAATTCGCACAAAGTAAAGATAAAGATAATTATATAAATTAACAATCACAAATCAATCCTTCATGTCAACGGTTCACATATGGATCGTGACCCTGACTACAATAAAAATGATCTAGCCGATCAACATCATGATCGCTGATCTAAAATTCAACATAAAATTAAAACAAAAGATAAAGAAATACTGGATGTAGATGAAGAACGAAGAACATCCAATGCCCTTCTCCTCTAGATCTGTCTCTTAACCTGTATCTGTGTTTTTCCTTTTTTCTGATCTGCCAAGTCTGCTGACCTAATTCAGCAAATGTCACTTTTATAATATTCTTTTCTCCTTCCAAAAATGTCCTCAGAAAACACGGAGATCTGTTCCCGCAAACCGACGCTGATTGGCGCCGAATTGGTGCACGTTTGCGCCACTCCTCATGGCGCTGGGTGGCGCCATTCTTCCCTACAAATGGCGCTAGTTAGCGCCAATTTTACTATTCATGGGCGCTAACTAGCGCAAACTTTACTATTCATGGGCGCTAGTTAGCGCCAACTTTACTATTCATGGGCGCTAACTAGCGCCAACTCCTTTTCCTTTTAGGCGCTAGCTAGCGCCAGAGCACTGACTTACGGCGCTAGCTTGCGCCATTTCCTTCGTAAATGGGCGCTGGCTTGCGCCAACCTTCTGTGTTATTGCGCTGAGGAGCGCCACTTTTTTTCGTTAAAGGGCGCTAGGTTGCGCCAACCTTCTGTGTTATTGCGCTGAGGAGCGCCACTTTAATGTCCTCGCTGCAAAGTTCGTAATCTGGTGCGGTTTTGCGCCAGTTTGGTGCTGACCCGTGCCATGCTTGGAACTCATAGTGTGCTTTAACCGTGGAAAATTGCATTAACAGGTTTTTTTATAATTCTTCACTTATTTTTCCTGTAAAAATACAATTAAAAGGTGAATATTATTGACATTCAAAGAATCAATATAATTAGCAAATATGTATTTAATTCGCTCTCTTATGACTCAATTCTTGTCAATTTTATCACAGAAAAATCACACTTGCCAGAGGCACATCACGTACAAGTCTAAGGATTTGGTTGGCCTATGGATCATTAACCTTAGAGCCCAAAATGAAGCTTATCTTCACAAAATGGCATCGAAAATTCTTAATGGCTAAGGTGAACTCTGGGCTAGGGTATTTAAAGCTAAATATTCCAGATTTCAAGATTTAAGAAAGGGTTTTATTTCCAAGTCTTACGATTCCAAATTATGGCGTGATCTTAGTAAGTGCTGGAATTGTTTCCTTTCGGATCTTTGCTAGGAAATTGGTGATGGTAATAACATCAGATTTTGGCTTGATAATTGGCTGGGACTGGAGATGAACCTTTGTTTTTTAGGTCAAGCTCAGATTCCAGATTTTGATTTGAAGAAAACTATGGCTCAAGCAGCTCCTTAAGGGGGTTGGGAAATTTCTCATATTCCAGAGTTCCTAAGTGAAGATATAGTTCTTAGTGTTGCGGGCTATATCATTCAGTTAGCAGAAAATGTTGATGACAGAATAGTTTGGTTGAATAATCACACTACTATTTCATTAGTTAAGGTGGCTTATAGAAATCTGATGAAATTTTCTGATCCCCATGACAACGTCCCTTGGAGAAAGATATGGATTTGGAAAGTTCTTGAGAGAATAAAAACCTTATGTGGTTAGCTTTTCTAAATAAACTACCGATGAGAGGTAGAACTTGCAAATGGAATGGAGGTTCAAACTCGTGTATTAGTTGCCCCAATAGCGAGGAGACCCTTCTTCATGCTCAAAAGTTCCTAAGTGAAGATATATTTTTTAGTGTTGTGGGCTATCCCATTCAGTTAGCAGAAAATGTTGATGACATAATAGTTTGGTTGAGTAACCATACTACTACTTCATTGGTTAAGGTGGCTTATATAAATCTGATGAAATTTTCTGATCCCCATGACAACGTCCCTTGGAGAAAGATATGGACTTGGAAAGGTCTTGAGAGAATAAAAACATGATGTGGTTAGCTTTTCTAAATAAACTACCGGTGAAAGGTAGAACTTGCAAATGGAATAAAGGTCCAAACTCGTGTATTAGTTGCCCCAATAGCGAGGAGACCCTTCTTCATGTTCTTCGAGATTGTATTCATGCTCAAAGCATTTGGAAAGACTGATTTGATAACCGGGTTCCTGGAAATTTTCCTAATTTGAATGTCCAGGATTGGCTCAAAGGGAATGTCAGTAATCTTTGGAACAGGCATAATCATTCAGACTGATGTGATATTTTTTCCCCGTGTGTTGGTACTTGTGGACATGGCGCAATCAACACATCCATAACGATAGCTTTCGAAGGTTGTATAAAGCTAAGTATGTTATATCTGATTTTATCTCTCTCATGTTCTCAGCTAGGAAAAAGCACAAGAGCATTCTTGGACACTCCCCTAATATACTTTATCCTAACGAGTGGTCTTCGTCGAGTCCAGGTTGGTTGAAAATAAACATTGATGGTGCATCTTCTGCCATTAGAAAGAGTGCTAGTTGTGGTGGTCTCATGAGGGATCATAATGTACTTTTTCTAGGTGGCTTTAGTTTTCACATTGGTTTCTATAATCCGCTGGATGCAAAACCTTGGGGAATCCTTAAAGGGTTGGAGATGGCTTGGGGTACCGATGCTAGAAGAATTGAATTAGAATGTGATGCTGTGAATGCTCTCTCGGTGATTCATGGTAGTCATGACAACCCTAGAAATTCCCAGATTGTGTCCTATATTCAAAAATGACTTTTAGAGTACTGGATTGTGAAGTGTTCTCATGCAAAAAGAGAGAACAATAGTTGTGCTCACTAGCTTGCTTCTCATCCTCATGACGGGCTTAGCAACTTTAATGTTTTCTATAGCCCCCCACCACAACTTACGGATCTTCTGCAATAGGATATGACCAATAAGCTTTCTTTAGATGTAGTTTCTTAGTTTTGTTATGTTCTGGGGCCTTGCCCCTTCTTTATTAGAAAAATAAATAAATACAAAGGGCAACCTTGTAATTGACTTGAATTACAAGTCCTTAGAGAAGTGGAAAATCTTCTACTTTGTTCCCTTTATTAATTGCTTAGTTGGGTCCTCAACTAAATAAATCATAGGATCAAAGTAATTGGGTCACTAATTACTTGACTTATTTCCATTGATTTAAGTGAGTTTTTGTCTAAGTATTATCAACCACTAATGCAATTTCTTAACTAATTAAGTGAGCAATTAACTTTTTTTTTTTTGGTAAAAGGGTGAGCAATTAACTTAATTCCTTCTTCATTACTCATCCAAATTTAATAATCTAAGTAGCTACCAAATTTAATATTCTCATGTTCAAATTAAATTTATTGGTTATATGGGATGTCACGTCGATGATATTCAGACCGAATTAAATTGATTTAAATATTAAAAGAATCATAAATTTAAATAAACTCAATCAATATTTCTCTCGAATTTAGATTAAAAATGTATAACACTACTTGATACCCAATATACATTTTTTTGAGATATTCTAATTGGTTTTTCGTTTTATGACTAGTCCTATTTAGGGCAGGTCTCGAGATTAAAACTTTAAATCCCTCCCTTGATACACGATATATGATTAAAGTAAAGATTGTTAAACAGACGGTGGACTTGTATGGTGTAACAGCCCGTTGTACACCGGTAATGTTAACATTGATTATGATATTAAGCGCAGTTACAATCACAGTGATTGGGTTAATTAAATTACGGGCAAATTTTTTCTTTTATCATATTCATTTTCTTACATCAATACATTCTCCGTAATCAATTAAAACAACACTATAATTGTAAATGCAATACGCGGAAGCATACCTTTTGCTAACATCTTTCATTCTCCTTTTTATTCAATTCATTTAGACTCACCATTTTACTCTCACATTTTACCAAATTATAGTCCTTTACGTTGTCTACGCGTGGTTTCAAACCACGTATCATTTGGAGTTCTACCCATCAAGTTAAGCCCCTTTATTTTAGTCTAGAAAAACCTGAATTTTCAAAATTTACACTGTGGTAATCGATTACCAGTGGGTGGTAATCGATTACCACCTGTCAAAAATGAGGCAGTAGCCAAATTTTGACATCCTCTGTTCTGGTAATCGATTACCAACTTTGGGTAATCGATTACCTCACATGGTAATCGATTACCAAAGCTCAGTAATCGATTACCAGTGAAGACAGTAGCTAATTTTTCGTCCCCTGTTGCATGGTAATCGATTACCATGCCTTGGGTAATCGATTACTATGCAGCAAAATGACAGATTACAGCATTTTAAGCCCCAAAAAGGTTGTGTAATCCATCCCTAACCCCTTGGTACTCCACACAACACATAATCATGTCCTAATGTAGGCTCTAGGCCCTTCCATCATGCATTTTCCTTAAATCAAACATCATTTACAAAGTCCTCAAAGTAATGGCCATTTACATACAAATATGGACCATTTTTACAACATGAATACCAAGGCTTCAAGGCTATGAATGTGGCAATGGACAAGTCCCATGCTCACTCAAAATATACAGTTATCCATGCCATGAATAATAAACCATAAACAAGACTTAGTATATAATCATGAACACTAACAAAAGCATGGAAATAACATCATGCAATATGTTCATGACCTAAGTCTCAAAATGCTAATGTCATGCCATGTGCAATCCAATAGTCCTCCTCCAAAATGTCATGCAATCCCAATGCACCGAATGCCAAACCAATGCCCACTATACGGGCTTCTTGCCCGAAGCTCCTCCCGGCTCATAGTGACCTGAAATGTGGTCCCCCAAACACGGGGTGAGATATACGGATATATCTCAGTAAACCAATGGAGCTAGAGGCTCTCTCCACTCCATGGCTCACTAAAATGTATAAATATGACATCATGTAATATGCAAGTAATACAATATCACCATCCAACTGGAGACAACCCGAGAACATCCATACATGGATTCATGTTCAAGGACTCCATCATATAACTCCCGAGACAATCCTAGAGCTTCTCCCATGGTTGAGAAAACTCCATGGCCAACCCAACCGGAACTCCTCAAGAGACCTATCCGGCGGATGTCCCACGTTTGGCTCATCCTGGAGTCGCTCCCAGAGTCGACCCCATGGCAGTCCAACTGGCACTCCGTCACGAAATGATCCAGCGGATGTCCAAACCCAACACACGTCAACTGGCCAGTGACCAAACAATTTTCACAAAATACAAGCAATATGCATACAAGCACACAATCACACCATGTCATAACCACATCATCCAACCACTACCTTCCACTAGGTGTGGTGGAGCACACTAGGGATTAAACCCAAGTTCCAAGAGTTTACCTCAATACGAGCAATCCGTTCCAAACGTATGCTCCCAATCAACCGTTCACAATCCCGTCCGTGTGAGGCACCCTACAACAATCATTAAATCCAATTTACACCAAAACTCATTTTTCATGAAAATCCCTCAAATTTTCCTAAGTTAAAACCTATCTTTTTCACCAAAAATTATCATAGCATTTCTAGCTTACAAGCATGATTCTAAGGCCTTTTCATCTAATAGCATTTTTCCATTTGGGCTCTCTATCATCACACATCTAAAATCAAAGGTTTAAAACATAAATTCCTAGATCTATGAATTCAACCATAAAAATACCACAAATATACTCACAATGTGTTGTATGATCACCACCAAGGCTTCACTAAACCATTAGAAGATCAAAACTCCAACAAAACTCCAAGAACCCAAGTGGGTCGGATCTGATTTTTGTCAAAAACGCAGCAAGGAGGTGGATTCAAGGGTTCTAAGTGTTACCAATGGCTTTGGAAGGTTGTTTACAATAGATTTCAACACCAAAATCAAGCGATTCGGTGAAGAGATGGAGAAATGGCAAAGATGAAGAGAAATGGGGTTTTTTGGCTCTTCTCCAGGGAGGGTGCGCGCAAGTGAGGGAGAAAAGAGAAGGAAAGAAGAAGAAAAAAAGGGTGGGGCCAAGTGACTTCGGTCACACGGGTCCCACACGCGATCTAACTTTAATCCCGATAAAAATTCCGATCATAAATTCTTAATCTACACATTTTTCCAGTCCATGACATATTTTTATTTCTCCAAAATCTTGATAAAAATTTCACACCTATCGGTACACTCACACCACAGTATTTAACACTTAAAATCACTATTCATCGATTTTTCCCAAATTTGCCTATTCACTCGATTTTCCGCCCTGATTCCATTTTCAGTATTACTTTTATCATATGAAATCTCCAACTCAGTATTTATGCCTCAGAACACACGGTTGGAAAATTACCATTTTGCCCTTTTTGCCCATTTTGGCCATAATTCTTGGATTTTCACTAATCCACCAACTTTCATTTCACATTATAATATAAAAATTCACATTTAAATATTTGAGGTGTTATATTCACCCCACCTTTTTGAAATTTTGTCCGCAAAATTAAATCATACCTGCTTGCTAACTCAGGATACAACCGGAGAATCTCGTCCTCCCGCTCCCAAGTAGCCTCCTCAGGTGTGCGGCCTTCCCACTGAATCTTCAGCATGGGAATCACTTTACTTCTCAATCGCTTTTCACTGTGATCCAAAACTGCAATAGGACCAATGGGAGTCTTCAAGTTCTCCCTGATTTCAATATTATCCGGCATCACCACATGTGATTCGTCCGGAACATAACGTCGCAACTGCGACACATGAAAGACATCATGTAAATTAGACAACTGAGGGGGTAAGGCAAGCTGATAGGCCACCAATCCTACTCTTTTCATAATCTGATACGGTCCAATAAACTGTGGACTCAGCTTCCTCACACCCAACGCACGGCCAACACCTGTGACCGGAGATAACCGTACAAAAACATGGTCACCTTCTTCAAATTCCAGCGGTCTATGCTTATTGTCATAGTAGCTTTTCTTCCGATTCTGGGCTTGTTTCAACTTTTCTCTGATCATTTCAATTTGCACTGTTGTTTCCTGCACAAAATCCGGACCAAATCTTTCTTTATCGCCTACCTCAGTCCAACAAGTGGGCGTACGACACCTCCTGCCATACAAAACCTCATACGGTGCCATCCCCAGACTGGAATGAAAACTGTTATTATAAGAAAATTCCACCAGTGGTAAGTACCTATCCCTGGCATTACCCTGTTCCAGTGTGCAAGCTCTCAGCATATCCTCAAGTGTCTGTATGGTCCTCTCAGTCTGACCATCAGTCTGCGGGTGATAAGCAGTGCTCAGTCGAAGCTGAGTGCCAAAAGCCTGTTGCAAAGCTCCCCAAAAGCGTGAAGTAAATTTCGGGTCCCGATCACTAACAATGCGAATCGGTATCCCATGGAGCCTAACAATCTCCTTTACATACAATGTAGCCAACTTCTCTGTGGTGTAATCCACTCGTACTGGTAGAAAATGTGCAGACTTCGTAAGTCGGTCCACAATAACCCAAATCGAATCATAACCAGCTTGAGTTCGCGGCAATCCAACAACAAAATCCATTGAAATACTCTCCCATTTCCATTCTGGTATATCCAGCGGCTGAAGTAGTCCAGCAGGTTTCTGATGCTCTATTTTTACTTTCTGACACACCAAGCACTTAGACACGTACTCGGCAACATCCCTTTTCATCCAAGGCCACCAGAACTTAACTTTCAAATCTTGGTACATTTTTGTGGCACCTGGGTGGATAGCATATTGACCCTTATGGGCCTCAGTCATAACTTCCTCTGCAAGTTCCTTGGGCACAACAATCCTGCCCTGATATAATAACAATCCCTGTTCGTTAACAGATATGCCACTCTGGCCTTTCAAATACTTTATACTTTCATTTCTGATTTGAGTCTCTTTAATCTTCTCGTGCAGCTCGTTCTCAATCCGAGTCAACTCCATATCACACATTCTTCCTGCAAAGAAATCCGTTATTTTCATGTCCCGGAATTGCTCAATCACTTCATTGTCCCACATCATCATATGTTATAAGTTAACAGACTTCCTACTCAATGCATCTGCCACAACATTAGCCTTTCCCGGGTGGTATTTCAGCTCAAAGTCATAATCCTTCAAGAATTCAACCCATCTACGCTGCCTCATATTCAGCTCCTTCTGATCAAACAAATATTTCAAGCTTTTATGGTCGCTGAACACAGCAAACTTCATCCCATACAGAAAGTGCCTCCAGATTTTCAAGGCAAACACAATAGCAGCCAATTCTAAGTCATGCGTCGGATAATTTTCTTCATGCGGCCTTAACTGCCTAGACGCATATGCAATCACTTTTCCTTCCTGCATCAGCACGCTCCCTAAACCTTTCTTAGAAGCATCACAATATAATACAAATTCACCCTCCGGATCAGGTAAAGTTAACACCGGAGCAGTGGTCAATTTCTCTTTCAGTAGCAGAAAACAGTCCTCACATTCCTGGGTCCACACAAAAGGAGTATCCTTTCGTGTCAATCGAGTCAACGGTAGAACCATTGCAGAAAATCCCTGTATAAATCGGCGATAATAGCCAGCAAGCCCCAGAAAACTTCTAATCTCAGTCACAGTCTTAGGTCGTTCCCAGTCACTTACCGCTTCAATCTTGCTTGGATCCACTGCAACACCACTTGCAGAAATAACATGACCCAAAAATTGCACCTCAGACAACCAGAATTCACACTTAGACGGTTTAGCATACAGTTTCTTATCTTTCAACACCTGCAACACAGTCCTCAAATGGTCGACGTGCTCCTCCTTACTCTTAGAATAGATTAAAATGTCATCAATGAATACAATCACGAACTGGTCCAAATACGGTTTAAAAATGTTGTTCATATAGTCCATGAACACCGCCGGGGCATTAGTAAGCCCGAAAGGAATCACTTGATATTCAAAATGTCCATATCTGGATCGGAAAGCTGTTTTAGGTACATCCTCCGGTTTAATCCGAATCTGGTGATATCCGGACCGGAGATCAATCTTTGAAAACACACAGGCATCCCTCAACTGATCTAATAAGTCATCAATACGCGGTAATGGGTACCTGTTCTTAATAGTCACTTTATTCAGCTGTCGGTAGTCAGTGCACAATCTCATGCTACCATCCTTTTTCTTTACAAATATAACCGGTGCTCCCCACGGAGACACACTCGGCCTAATAAAATTCTTCGCAGACAATTCTTCAATGTGTTTATTCAACTCGGCCAACTCCAGTGGCGACATCCGGTATGGAGCCAAGGAGATCGGCCCCACACCAGGCAGTAGGTCAATCGAGAATTCAATCTCTCTCTCAGGCGGGAATTCCGGTATCTCATCCGGAAATACATCCTCAAACTCATTTACAACCGGAATAGTAGAAATTTCCTCCTTTTTGTCACCCACCAATCCGCCCAACAAGACATATCCCAAATCTCCGGCCTTCAAGGCTTTCACAGTTTGACTGACAGACAAATATAAAGACGGACAAACAGACGGCCTCTCGTGAGATAGCAACAACCTCTTTCCGCAGCAATCAATCATTGCGCAGTTCCGAGACAACCAATCCATCCCCAAAATCAAATTGACAGAGGCCAGGGGTAAGATAATTAAATCAATGGTGTAACCCCTGCCTAAATAAGTGAACTTCACATCTTCACAAATCCAAGACGATTCACTAACCTCTCCTGTAGCGGTAGTAATACGCATCGGAGGAACCATCCGTGTTACCTTTAAGTCCAACGCCTTAGCCACATAGTCCGCCACAAATTAATGCGTCGCTCCCGAATCAAATAATACAGACAAATCAACATTAGATAGGAAAATTATACCTTTAACCAAATTCGGAGCCTTTTGAGTATGTTGCGCATTTGTAGTATAAACTCGTCCCACAGTAGGAACAGCAGCAATGGGAGTAGCAGTAGTAGTAGCTGCCGGCAAGGCCTGCAGATTCGCAGCCTGCCCCGAAGAAGATGGACAATCTCTAGCAAAGTGGCCACTCCGACCACACTTAAAACATGTCAACGGACCAGCACCACATACACCCTTGTGGTATTTCCCACACATCCCACATTTTGGGATATAATATCTGTCCGCAGCACCACCACCACCAGTGTTTCCACCCCTCTTGAACTGACCAGGAGGCTGCCTCACATGCAACCCCCTACCCCTGTTATTATTATTGAAACCTCCTCTATTAGTATTTCCAGAAGGACCAGGTGTCCTCTTAACATCTTGTTCTTTTACCTTATCCGATTTTGGATACCTCCCATAAACAGTCTCGACCCTCTTGCATTGGGTCACCAAATCAGCAAAGTTTCTCACCGCAGTGTTTGACATTCTCTTAGCAATCTTCTCACTCAGCCCTCTTTGAAATTTAGCTGACAAGAATTCCGGAGTAGGTAGAGTACCTCCATAGTTTGCAAATTTCACAAGCTCATTAAATTTTGCCACATAGGCATCCACAGTCATAACTCCCTGTACCAAATTATCAAATTCACCTTGCTTTGCCTCCCGAACATCGCGGGGAAAATATTCTTCATGAAACAGACCTTCGAACAAAGTCGAAGTAAGAACCTCACCCTGAATAACAAATGGGCGAGACACATTGTCCCACCACTCTTGGGCATCACCCTCCAGCATATAAACCGAATACAATAACTTTTGTGGATCTTGGCATCTCATAACTTGAAAAATCTTATCCATACCCCTCAACCAAGCAGTAACCTCCTTTGGGTCCCTTGACCCCAGAAATGCGGGTGGCTTATGTTTCCTAAAGGATATGAGCCTACGCTCATCATCAGCATTATCAAGCACCTGCCCAGCAGCCCCAGTGGATTGGGCAACAGATGATGGATCAGGAACATAGCTAGGGTCAGTAGTAGTATGATGACTAGCCTCACCAGTGTGGTGACTAGCCCCACTCTCCCCCTGTTGAGGAGTAACAGATGGCGTCGGTGTAGGAGTCACCGTAGCCGTGTGTGGAGTTGAATTATCCCTCCTAGGACGAGCTCTATCGGCCCTCATCTCAGCCATAAAGGCCTGCATCATATCCTGATTAGTCTTCATCAGGTTTTCAGTCATGTTTCTATTTGCAGCCGTTTCCGCCTGCAGAGCATTCAGGACTGCAGTGACCGGATCCGGTGGCAAAGGACCTGCACCACGTGCCCCACGGCGACCACGCGCCCTACTCATGATATCTGTACATGTAACACAAAGGAATGAGTTGATCAGACCCACACTGAGGAATCACATATACATTAATCATAAATAGTTCACAGATAGCTATGGCACACAAGATACAACATACACACAATCAGAGTTTCCCTCACCAAAACTGCTCTGATACCATAAAATGTAACAGCCCGTTGTACACCGGTAATGTTAACATTGATTATGATATTAAGCGCAGTTACAATCACAGTGATTGGGTTAATTAAATTACGGGCAAATTTTTTCTTTTATCATATTCCTTTTCTTACATCAATACATTCTCCGTAATCAATTAAAACAACATTATAATTGTAAATGCAATACGCGGAAGCATACCTTTTGCTAACATCTTTCATTCTCCTTTTTATTCAATTCATTTAGACTCACCATTTTACTCTCACATTTTACCAAATTATAGTCCTTTACGTTGTCTACGCGTGGTTTCAAACCACGTACCATTTGGAGTTCTACCCGTCAAGTTAAGCCCCTTTATTTTAGTCTAGAAAAACCTGAATTTTCAAAATTTACACTGTGGTAATCGATTACTAATCGATTACCACCTGTCAAAAATGAGGCAGTAGCCAAATTTTGACATCCTCTGTTCTGGTAATCGATTACCAACTTTGGGTAATCGATTACCTCACATGGTAATCGATTACCAAAGCTCAGTAATCGATTACCAGTGAAGACAGTAGCTAATTTTTCGTCCCCTGTTGCATGGTAATCGATTACCATGCCTTGGGTAATCGATTACTATGCAGCAAAATGACAGATTACAGCATTTTAAGCCCCAAAAAGGTTGTGTAATCCATCCCTAACCCCTTGGTACTCCACACAACACATAATCATGTCCTAATGTAGGCTCTAGGCCCTTCCATCATGCATTTTCCTTAAATCAAACATCATTTACAAAGTCCTCAAAGTAATGGCCATTTACATACAAATATGGACCATTTTTACAGCATGAATACCAAGGCTTCAAGGCTATGAATGTGGCAATGGACAAGTCTCATGCTCACTCAAAATATACAGTTATCCATGCCATGAATAATAAACCATAAACAAGACTTAGTATATAATCATGAACACTAACAAAAGCATGGAAATAACATCATGCAATATGTTCATGACCTAAGTCTCAAAATGCTAATGTCATGCCATGTGCAATCCAATAGTCCTCCTCCAAAATGTCATGCAATCCCAATGCACCGAATGCCAAACCAATGCCCACTATACGGGCTTCTTGCCCGAAGCTCCTCCCGGCTCATAGTGACCTGAAATGTGGTCCCCCAAACACGGGGTGAGATATACTGTAACGCCCTCCCTTGTATGCATCCAAGAGAGTCGTTTGCTAAGCGGAATTAGAGTCGTTACGTCACATAAGCTAACAAAGATTCTTATTCTAAGTACAAACCCGTAAGACATTTAGAAGTTCTTATCACATCTGTTTGGACGATAAAAAAATGTTTCAAGAGATTTAGAAAGAGCACGTTTGGGGCTTCGCGTGCATATAAAATAATAGTAAATCAGAGTTCGTTTGCTCATAAAAACACCACCCGTAAGGTGCACTGTAAAAATTTCAGCACTTAAACTCTTTCAAAAATTCCTTTCACAAACGTTTTCCAAAATAGCCGCTGTTCATAAAAGTTCAAGATAAAATAGAGATGATAGAGTCTACAGTCATACAAGAGTACCAAAATATTAATCATTACAGTCATCCAATCAATCAAACAGCATTAGTGATAATCCATGCATCAGCAAGCAACAGCAAAACATCACTCCTTCAAATGCTTTTACGTCCTCCTGCCATTTTGGAAAAATAGCAGCCCCGAAGGGGTGAGAATAATCCCAGTAGTGAGGCAACAAAACCAGTAATATAACAGTATTAACTAGGCACAAAATCATAAACAGTCACTTCAACATATCCTTGTTCCTTTTCCTTTTTCCTTTTCATCATATTCATATATATAGCGCATATAACGCCTTTCCTTTTCATCATATTCATATATTGCGTATATAACGCCTTTCCTTTGCGCTTTTAGCACCGTCGTGCGCGCACTTCACAGTGGAATCAAATACCCTTGGCACCTGAGCTCCATGTGGATTCCAACTGTGGGCCTATGCGGACTGATGCCAAGTGTCCCATACCCCGGTACCTTGGGGATGCCTATATGATGCTTGCTCAAACACATGATCCTGTACATAACTATTCTAAAACAAGGCCTATATGATCTTGATACATGCATGCCATGCTATGCTTTCACACACAAAGCGTAAAAATGCGGTATGATGTAAGGTGCATGCTTATATACCTTTCATATAGCCATCACGGCACATATACTTTTCATATGCGTTATGCTGCCACATAACGTCTTTACCTCATAATCATATAGCCATCACGGCACATTTTTGGCAGTTTCCTTTCATCATAATGGAACATTACTTTTACGGAATATGGAGCATCATGTCACAATTTTATACCAGTAGTCAATAGTCACATTAGGTAATATCGCCTGACACTTACCTTGCGTGCCTTAAACAATACCAAACCGCAGCGAAGTATCTCACTTCTTATGCACACCTAAATCAATTACAACCAATCATTTACAGCGGCGATTTACAGCAGAAACAGTGAGCATACAGCAGCGTTTTACAGTGGAAAACAGTGAGCATACAGCAGTGTTTTACAGCAGAGAAACAGTGAGCATACAACAGTGTTTTACAGCAGAGAAACAGTGAGTATACAGCAGTGTTTTACAGCAGAAAACAGTGACGTTTGTTCTTAAAACAGTGAGCAGAAACAGTGACTTTTTCCTTAAAAACAGTGGGCAGAAACAGTGACGTTTTACTTAAAAACAGTGGACAGAAACAGTGACGTTTTACAGCAGAAAAACAGTAGCACCTTACAGCAGAAACAGTGACCATTTTAAAACAGAAACAGTGACATTTTGGACCTCAAAATAGTGGCAGAACAGTGGCTTTAGACAGTGGCAGAAACAGTGGCATTTGAATGTTAAAACAGTGACATAGTCAATGGCATTTGAACCTCAAAACAGTGGCATAAGTAGTGTTATTTGTGCATCAAAACAGTGGCATGAATGGTTGCATTTGAACATGAAACAGTGACATAGGTAGAGGTATTTGCACATCAAAACAGTGGCATAAAGAGATTTTTGAACATTAA
>JAVKPL010006451.1:0-26931 GCA_032173675.1 Gastrolobium villosum | reverse complement strand
GATCATATGGAGGTAAAGCTAAAATCACTTTTGTAAGCAATTTACTGTAATGCTATCTATTCACTTGCATGTTAAATTGAGTTTTCATTTTATCCTTTAACATAACACAACAAACTTTCCTACACATACAACATTTTGTGGGGCCCACACATTTTAAAACAAAAAAATAAAATAAAAATATATGGCACGTAAAACGAATCTCTATAACATTACACAATCACTTCTCCTACAACATAATAAACATAAAACCCATTTAAATTAAGAGTTTTGTTTTTGTAATGTTACATGATAAGAGATTATTTTCCTACACACTCATGATATATGTGGGGTCCATTAAATAGTAAAGTGAGAAAAAATCAAAGGTGGACCCAGCTTGGATTGTGTGTGGAGGATAAATGGTTTGTTGTTATGTAACATGACAAACTATTGGGAGTGGATCCTCTCTAATGTACTAATTAACATGACCATGTCATGTGAGGCAATCATAACCATACATGGATAAATGAATGGTGATAAGGAAGGAGAGAAAAAATATAAAGATAAGAAGTTACACAATCATCATCGTTGATTTAAATATTAATGGTTAACATCATGACATGGTCATGTTTTTTTTGGTAAATACCTGGGGTTAAGCCCCGCAAGAAAGAATACTAAAAAAAAAAAAAAAAAAAACCCCACAAGAAAAGAAAAAAACAGCAAACTGCAGCAAACTACAATAAGGAAAGAAACAGAACAAAACAGCAAAAACTAAAAACTAAACAGAAATAACAGCAGAAAACCAGCAAGCAACCAGCGAAGATTACAAGCCAGGGTCCAGCAAATCAGCAGCAAGGAGGTTTAGCAGCTCCTTGTGAGGGGAAGTGATAATAGAGACACCAAATGAGTCGGTTAAAGATGACATGGTCATGCTAATTAATACATGAGATGATCTATTTCCCAAACTATTTCCCCTTAAATTAAAGGGGTTTATACTTCTTATGTCAGATAAGATTAGAATTTTTGCAACACACATACCTAGGTGGGCCCCACTAGGAAAAATTAAATAAAAATATTGACACGTAAAATGATGCAAGTGTAGTATAAGAAAGCTATTCTTATGTTACATAAGAAGTATAAATCCCTAAATTAAAGTATAAATTTTATTTTATTTTATTTTTTCCCTAATAAATGTGTCAACTATCAAATATAAATTATTATAATTCGCGAATTTTGTGATTAGATACTGACCAATGGGAAATACAAGAGCGTTATTCATCGTGCTGTAGTGAATCAAAAAGCTGCTAGAATTTCTGTTGCTACAGCATACGGGCCCCCACTTGACAACATTGTCAGTCCTGCACTGGAGCTGGTCCAAGAGGATAATCCCCTCGCATATCGTGCCATTAAATATAGTGATTACTTGCAGCTTCAACAAAGCCATGAACTGGATAAAAACTCTTGCTTGGATCGTATTCGGATTTGAATAAAAAAAAAAAAACTGCTATCTCCTCGCTTAAGTAGCATCCATGCATGCATTTCCTTTGTATCTGAATCATGATTGTATTTCATAATTTAGTTTTAACTTTTGAATTTATTCTTGGAATGCAATTTGGACTTGTCTGGCTGAAAAAGCAGGCACAAATAATTAAAGCTTGTACTTAATTCGGCTTATTAAAACATGGCTTCATGAAAGAAAAAGAACAATGGTCATGGAGAGTGTTGAGATATATAATCCCACATTGGTTGTATGTGCAACTAATGTGGCCTTTATAAGGCCTTGGGCACTCCCACCCTTTGAGCTAGCTTTTGGGGTGGTGTATCCCAAGGTTCTTTACAGAGAGCATGTACGTTGTCCCTTGTTTCACATGCCTAATGCCTACTTAGCAGTTAGCACAAGTTAGAGTAGCATTTTACAGGCAACCTATATATTACAACTGAATTAAGTTTAATAAGTATCATTAATAATTATATGAATAACTCGAATTTTAAGTTAACATTTTTTCTCATGATTTTAAGGTTAAATTAAATGCTTTGGACAATAATAAACAAATTCAAGAGAAACTTGACTTAAATAAATGTCATTTGTAAGTTATTTCAAAATAGGTACTGAATACTAACTTAAATTAGATGAAAGGATTTCGGAGAGTCCTGTGAATGGACAAAAAGAATTTGGGAGAGTCACCTCGAAAGGATCTGACGGTGCTCGACGGAGATTAGTATTCGATTATGGCCGAATGATACTTTTGAATTTATTAAAAAAAAAATAATTAGATGAAAGGACTCTTTTCATTTTGTTTAAAAAAGCGGTTCTCTCTTTTCTGAAGGCAGCGTAAATCATTAATTTCAACGAGGATTTATAGTGAAATTATTTATCGCTTATTAACAAGGATTCTCATAAAAAGAGTAAAAAGCCACGAAGTCATACGTTCAGTTTTTTCTTCATTCAACTTCATACACAACCTTGTTAAAGTTAAAATTGTTAGGTGCTGAAATACTTTAGGATTGATAGCTTGTAAGATAGGTGCCAGTTTAATTGTTTCATGCAATGTATCTATGAATGGTGGTGTATTAAAGTTAATTTTGGTTTTTTGCCGCTGTGTACTGCTCTACTTGATCAGAGTAATCTATAAATCGCTAAGAAAAATATTAAAAAAAAAAAAATACTTTTTGGAGTTTATCTTTAGCCTTTTCAAATGAATCAATGCGAATAAACCTTTGAATTCATGCATAAGGCTTGCCTTGTAATATATCACAATACTTCTATAAATTAATTGATTCACGTATAATTGATATGATAGACTTTATTTTGTTTTCTAAATGTTAGCGTTTAAGTGGGCCAAGTTGTTTTTATCCATTCAAATTGTTGAACTTTTGATAAGAGCTATTTAGGCCCAATTAAAATAGCAATGAATTTAGCCCCAATTTAGAATTAAAGAACGTGGGCCAAAAAAAAAAAAAACTGAACCGAATTAATAAAAACCAAAGCAAATAGTAGAATAACAAGATAAACCTATTTGTTTGGTTCACTTGAGGTTTCCTTCCAAAAATGGACTTTGAAACACCCTTATAATTATGTTTGAAATCCTCAATGTATATAATAAATAATTAATCATAATATAAATTTATAAACAACATCTTAACATAATAGGAGGGACTCAAATCACCCTTGTCCCCTCATTCAAATTTCACCAAATGAACAATAAAGGCCAAATCATAAATTTTAGAAATTGTTAAACCCTAATCATATTTAGGGTCTTTTCTTGTCTCCTTCCTCATTAATTGCACCTAAATTCCTTTCTTGCTCTTGCATTCCCCTTCCCCAAATAAGGCCATGAAGAAAGTCCTTTGGAGAAAGATCCCTTGATTTGCGACATGGACATGGCAAATTTTCGAAGGTGAATCAATATACTGTTGTAGCAATATCCATGTTTCCAAAATGCATGATGTACGCCTGAATTTTTGGTGTAGTGGAAATGGGTGTTTCTATTGATGGGGTATAATTAGGGGCGTTAATGGACGAACCGAGCCGAACTTTGGTATCAAAATGTTTAGCCTGTGTTTAAATGTGTCAATTATCTATTATAAATATAATTATCGGTCTGTGGTCTGTCTTATTTACAAAAAATAAAAGCCTTAATTAGCCTGTTTAAAAAAATAAGACAACAAAAATTTATCTAAACAGAATATACAATCAACAACATTAGTAATTCCATAAATATTTATAAATTCAATTTATATCCAAACAACATAATATAGAACAAAATCATTCAAAAAATTTGTTTAACCAATAAAATGGGGTAAAATTGAATGAGAAGAAAGAGAGGGCTATTACAATTAGTATCACAAATATAAAATATAAATAAAAAATAATATACTAGGCCAGTTTGAGTTGCTCTAAGGTCGAGCTTTTGAATTGGAGCTTGAAGCCTTTTTATTAAACGAACTTTTATATAAGTTCAAGCCTATTGTCAACAACCAATTTTAGACATGTAAACACATGCCTTCACGAGCCGAGTCAAATACCCTGATTTGTTTAGCATCCATGAGTATAATATGTCAATATAACATTAATATATGAGGTAGAGATGTACGAACCTCAGTTCAATGAAGAATTACCGTAAATGTCTACCGTGCTAATAATGGGAAGGTGTTAGACACGGCAGCTCTTTAAGATAATATTTATGTTGTAACAATATTGGAATGAATATTTATGCGTCCCTTTAATAGCAGAATATATATATATAGGTAGAAAAAATTCTCCAACGGTAAAAGAAACTCAACTATTTTGTTCTTGTCAATCCCAGTAGACGTGAGACATGATGTTTTAAGGCATGATGTTTCATTCCATTATTTTAGGGTAACACATAATGTTTTCTAAAATATAAAAAAAAAAAAATATCAACAATAAGTTATCTGTCTATAAATATTTAGATTGAATCAACTTATTGTAGCTCCTAAAAGTTTGTATAATATACTCCTAATATCAAAATTAAAATTATTTTTCTGTACCAAAAAGAAAATAAAAAAAATTAAAATAATTTCTAAATATCTTGGTATTTTATTTTTAATTTAGTTTCCCAACCGGTTCATCATTTGGATTCAATCCGATTCAAGCATAACTCTGGCTCAGATTCCTTATCATCTCTGCTGAAAGTGTTTATAATGTTGTTAAAATCGAGATCTTAAGTAAAATCGAAAGGGTATTAAAAAATAGTAAAACGTAAAATCGTAATGTAAAAAAATCGTAAAAAATTTTAAAAAAACAAAAACATTTGGAATATTAGTAAAATCGTTTTGGTGAAAAAAATCGTAAAAACGTAAAATCATAGTGATAAATCGAGATTTTAACAACAATGGGTGTTTGGTAAGGGAGGGTTTATACTTACTACCTCTTAAGTTTACTACTTTTACTACTAAATTATAACCATTAGATTAACTTTTAATCTAATGGCTCATATTTACCCTTATATTTCCAATTTTTCCTTCAATCACTCACCCCCATTATCTCTCTAGATCAGACGCTCAGCTCATCTCTTTCTCAAAATTTCCTTTCTCATCGTAATAGAAGACTCTCACTCTCACTTCGTTTGTTATTCTGACCAAAACCAAAACATACAATTTTAATTAATTTATTAATACAACAAAATCTGATACTGAGTGTGAGGATTTTTTTAGAGGGGTGGGCATTAACAACTTTACAAATGATATTTAAATCAGCCGCTGCCGGAGACTGCGGACAAGACGGCGGCTCCGATATCATTTACCGCCGGACATTAACTTCTCCGTCGCCATGGGAACTTAAATTGTCGGCTTCTGTTATGCTGTGAGGGAATTGAATGCGACGAAGAGGAATAGATGCAACATGGTCGTTTTGGATCCAAATCCAAATTCAGAAAGAAAAAGAGAATTTTGAGAAAGAGCTGAACGTGTGACCTAGAGAGAGAAAGGGGGTGAGTGATTGAGGGAAAATTGAGAATATAAGGGATAAATATGAGCCATTGGATTAAAAGTTAATCTAATGATTATAATTTAGTAGTAAAAGTAGTAAACTTAAGAGGTAGTAAGTATAACCCCTCCCGTTTGGTAATATTTTGGGATTATTATTAGGAAAAAATATTTCCGCAGTTAATGCAGATAAGTTATCTGCATTTATTCCCAAAATGACGTCATTTTAGTATTGAAATCTTAAAAAACTATAAATATAATGATTATTATAATCCAGAAATAAATTAAAATTATAAAAACACCATGATTTCCGCCTCAAAATGACGTCGTATTGGGTTTACTGCAGATAACTTATATGCATTAACTGCAAAACGAATCCTTATTATTAACATACATTTGTAAAGTTCAAAATTATCGAATGACTTATATGGATGCTAATTTGGACATTGAACTTATTTTGGTGTCAAGTCAATTTAGACTAATTATTTTTATGCATTTTGTTTCGCTTCGTTTACTTTTATTTCTTTATAATCAACTAGTTAGCATTCGAATTTATTATTTTGGGTTTTTATGTTTAATTATTATTTCTTAGTTGGCCTGTCCAATTTCCCACTTCTTCTATGGCGTTGGATTGATAAAACAATGACTTCTGGGGTGTGAAAATCCAATAATTAACTTATATCTTTCCATGGAATCAACATTTTATAGGCAATAGTTAACTTAAAGGCAGAGCCCCGCCGCATAATCCACACCTTTATCCACGCTCATCTCTTTCGTCTCTCTTTCCTCCATCAGTGATTGTGCTTGCACTAATTAAGAGCAATGTGGGACAAATCCTATTTTTTAAGTGTAATTTCTCTCTCACAACAGTTATTCTTTTTGGTCTTTGTTAACTACGTGAAACAAAACTCGAGAAATACTTACATTGGCACTAAGCCAACAGCTCATTGGACACATCTAATAAGAAGGTTACAGCCAGCACATCAAGAGGCTAAGGCCCCTTTAAAATATTGCTTAACAGTTAAAAAACAAAAACCTAGTTGCATCTGCTTCATGATCTCCAGACAAATAAATCAACTTAATTAATTAGGCAGATTCAAAGCCAAAAAAAATTCCTAGCATCTTGCTTCAACAAGATTTCCCCCCTCTCTTCAAATAATTACAAACTCACCTTAACTACCATTATACCTAAGAAAAGGTAGGTCCCAAATTCATCCGCATTACATACATAATTAATTGAGAATAAAGTGACTGAATATTCCTCATATCATAAGTTCACGTGGGTTTATGACTAAAATAAACTTGTGTTGTTCTGAAGTTATCCAACAATTATCAAGGACGCTATCTAATTTAGGCATAGCCTTTAATTTGATATCAAGTCAATTTAGACTAGTGGTTTGTTATTCATATTGTTTAGTTTGGTTTTATTTATTTATTGCCAACTAGTTATCAGTTGATTTTTTTTATTTATTTAGGGTTTTTATTAGCCCGTCCAGTTGACTGCTTCTTCTATATCATTGGATTGATAAAACAATGACTTCTAAGCTTGCAAAACCAATAATTGTCACGTACATTTTCATTGAATAAAAAATTGGGATTAATGTTTGTTGCAGAAGATAAAATTATCTCTTATACATACATAAAAATATGTAGAGCCCATGTGGAGCTATGTGAAGAGAATAGAAAAAAAAATGAATCTCACACATTTTTATATATGTATACAAAATAATTTTATCTCCTACAATGTGAGAAATACTAATCCCATAAACATTTTATCGGTAATGATGAGATGGCCTTCAATTTCAGTGTTCCAACCATTATAATATATGCCCCACTTGTTTTTCTCTAACATGTGCCTTAAAGGTTAGGAGAAAATGATAATTTATCAGTATAAAAAAGGTGTAACAAACTTCAACATTAATTAGAGTGATTTTCATAATATGCAGCGATTAAGAAATTGGGAGATCATTTCCTCAAACTAATATAAAAGCTAGACTTTGCCTTTGGTACACATAGTCTGTGATCCATATATACTAGTTTGTTATAATTCCACTAATTCCTCTGTTTTTGACATAATGAGTTACCATTACTACTCTCCTCCACCACCGCCAACACCATCACCACCCATAGTTCAACCACCATATTCAAATACCCATCCTCCACCTCCAACACCATCATCAAAGTCAGCACCCCCACCAGGTCAAAATGCGCCACCACCTCCACCTCCACCACCATCATCAAATTCAACACCCCCACCAAGTCAAAATGCGCCACAACATCCACCTTCATCACCTCCTCAGGTAGCACCTCCACCTAGCCCTACCACCAACTTTACCCCCCCACCTCCAACATCACCCTCCAACGCGCCACCGCCAAAACAGAGCATATCACCATCATCACCACCAGCACCAACACCAACACCAACACCAACACCAACACCAACAAAAGGGTCTCCAAGTACATCACCACCAACACCAACACCAAGAGAAGGGTCTCCAAGTACATCACCACCAACACCAACACCACAAAAGGGTCCATATTCTCCAGCACCTACCCCAAAGAGAGTCCCATCTAACTCTCCAAAGGGAGCACCAACAAAGGGTCCTGCTCACTCTCCAAAATCATATCCATATTCACCATCAAGTTACTTGCCTCCAAGTTACGGATCAGGTCCATTACCACCACCACCATTTTCTAATAATAATAAGGTAACACCACCTTCAGGGGGAAACAATCATACCACTGTGATTGCGGTATGTGCCTCCTTGGGTGGTGTTCTCTTCTTTGCGTTCATCATAGCTGGTCTTTTCTGCTTTGCCAAGAAGAGAAAGAGGGTTCCTGCAGCAGCGCCACCAACACCAGGACAAGGATCTTATTACCAATCATCACCCCATTACTGAAATTGCTTTGTCAAGCATTCATTCATTTGGGTTTAAACCACAGAAGCTGCTACAACTCTACATCGTTGAGTTGACTGTCTTTTTTTTTTTTTGTGCGTGCTTATTTTTATTTCCTTTGTTTTGTCTTTTTTTCGTGCGTGCTTATTTTTCCTTTTTTATGAAAGAACTTAAAATTGCAATGCTTTTGCAATTATGTACTTTCAAAGTTTCATTCATTTGCCTTTTGTGTATGTGTACAAGGCAGACGAAGATGTTTAATTTTTTATATTCTTAATGCAGCTCACCCACTCTTCTATTTCCTTTTCATGCATGTGTTATAGAGTAGGGGAGAAACATTTATCATTTTAAACTATATGTTATTTTTAATAAATGTATGTCGTTTCCATATTTTTTTTTATAAAATAAAAAAAAAAGTAAAGGAAAGAGAATTTAAAAACCTATCAAAATGACGTAATTTCGTTAAAAATGACATAAAATTATATAATTTAAAATGACACAAAATGGCGTAATTTCCAGAGTAGAGTATTAAGTGTTAATTTTTATATTTATTTTTTTCTTCAAACCCTTATATATATATATATATATATATATATATATTGAACATTTGAACTTACACCTTTTTCGTAACAAGAAAAAATATATGAGTTTTATAATTCTCATGTTGAATGAGAATTCAAATCTCATGTTATAGAGATAAAAAACATGTGGGACCCATATGTTAGAAAAAATTATATGTGGGATCCATATCAGCACGAAAATCGAAGGGTGTGTAGGAAAAATTGAATTCTTATGTTAGATGAGAATTATAAAACCCAAAATATATATATATCAAAAGGGGGTAAAAATATCTTATCCCATTTTTCAATGCTTTTTTTATTTTTCTAAAAAATATATATAAGATTTGGTATAGAAGTTAAGTATAAAAATAACATTTATAATAATATATATATATATACAACTTTAATTACAGGTTGCGGTAACTAATGACTTATGCTATATTATTACTTCAATTTAGAAACACCAATGGACGTTGAAAAATGGGGGGAAATATCTCCATCCTATAAACGTGTACGTTTCTGCAACCATTTGTCATAACGAAGAATTGAACTAAACAGGTAGTTTAGTCATTTGCTACCGTAAAGAGAGAGAAACTGAGTAAGTTTTTTACACTTACCTTTTATAAAAAATTAAATTGTTAAGATTGACTTCTTTTGCTCACAAAGCATTTTATGTTATGAATTTAATAAATTTTTTTAGATGTATCAGTTAAAATAAAATATCTTCAGAAAAAAATTCCAAAAATAAAAAATGGCTCCCTTTCAGAATTCCATTAGGAAGTTCCTTATTAAACAATATGAATTAATAGAAAATTATACTTTATTACTTAATTACAACTTACTCCCCACTTTGACAAAAGCTCCCATTATATACAATAATTACGTTATAGGTGTATAGTTTCGTGATAAAAGTATGATTCGTTATCCTTAAGTAGCTATGGGATTTTTCGCGTGATTCATATTCGAAAAACTTTAATGAAAAATAAAAAAAAATATTCATTCAATATCTTAATTATTTTAAAATGATATTTATATAGTATGTACAATGTATTATATGTGTTCCAATTGCACACGGCAACTATATATGAATTGTCAATTTGTACTTAATTAGACATTGCTATCTTTTTCAATGATTTCAAAAAGTTTGACTAATTATATTTATTGGTTAGTTCCTATTAATCTACCAGAAGCCCAAGACAAGTTGATTCTTGCAACGGTGTGGATATTGAAAAATGAAATGATTATTTTGCAAATTTTTTGTTCGCATACATGTATTGATGTTGGTAGTATTCATGAATAAGAAAGAGAAGAAAATGAACAATAATTTAATTTACGTGAGTTACGGGAGTTATTTTCTTATTCTTATGAACTGACATTCTCTATTGAAAAATATGAATGGAAAAGTGAGTATTCAGAGAAGCCTAGTAGGCTTATATACAAAGCTCCTCAAGCTCGAAACTACTTTAAAGAAAAGCAAGAAAGCTTAACAAACTAACAAGAAAGCTAACAACTAACAAGAAAGCTAACAACTAACTAAGAACTAACTAAATGCTAGTTAGTTATATTCGGTATAGAAGTCACGTGCTTTCCACCATATATGCATCTGCATGCTTCATTGTATCTGCTGCATCTGCATAATTGGTGGTGGATGTTATTACGCCCCCGCAAGCTGGACTATGAAGATCAACAAGACCTAAACGATTGATGAGCGAGGAGAATGAAGAGGGATGAAGTGCTTTGGTGAAGCTATCAGCCAACTGCATAGAGGAAGAAATAGGGAGAAGATGAAGGAGTCCAGCTTGGATTTTCTCACGTGTAATGTGACAATCAAGCTCGATATGCTTTGAGCGTTCATGGAAGGAAGGATTGTGTGCCAAATAAATGGCAGATTGATTATCACAGTAGACGGATGCAGGTCGAGTAAAAGGGATGCCAAAATCATGCAGGAGGTATCGTAACCACTGAATCTCACAAGTAAGAGCTGCAAGGGCGCGATACTCAGCCTCAGAAGATGATCTTGATACAGTCGTCTGTTTCTTCGACCGCCATGAGAGTAGTGAAGGACCAAGGAATGTGCAAAACCCTGTAACTGACCGACGAGTATCTGGGCAACAAGCCCAATCGGAGTCAGCAAAACCAGTTAAAGTGAGGTCGTTTGTGGCTGAGAAGAAAAGACCTTTAGCTGGTGCACCCTTAAGATATTTGAGGACCCGCGTGGCAGCACTTAAATGAACATCAGTAGGAGAGGAGATAAACTGGCTTAACTGTTGAACCGCAAAGGCAATGTCTGGGCGAGTGGTGGTAAGATACAAAAGTCTTCCAACCAATCTTCGATAAGGACCTGTATCTGATAATTTCGAACCAAGATCTCGGGCTAGCTTTGTAGAAGGGTCCAGAGGAGTGGAAACTGGTTTGGTGGCAAGTAAACCACTATCAGAAAGCAACTCAAGTGTATACTTCCGTTGATTAACAGCAATTCCTTGTTTAGAACGAGCAATTTCTAAACCAAGGAAGAAACGTAATGTGCCCAGATCCTTAATCTTGAATTCATCATCAAGAAATTGCTTTACACGTTGGATTTCTGAAAAATTGTCTCCTGCTAAGACAATGTCATCAACGTAGATTAGTAAAGCAGTGAAGCCATTGTTCTTCTGTAAAATAAAAAGAGTGTGATCGGCAGATGATTGGACATATCCCAAGGAAAGAAGAGCTGTGGTCAATCGAGAATACCATTGCCTACTTGCTTGTTTAAGGCCATAAAGAGATTTTTGCAATTTACAAACTTGCTTAGAAGAGCCAGAAACTCGAAACCCTTGAGGCACATCCATGTATACCTCCTCATTCAGATCACCATGAAGAAACGCATTATTTACATCTAATTGCTCCAAAAACCAGTTTTTGGCTGCTGCAATGGCAAGCAACATACGCACGGTTGTCATTTTGGCTACTGGACTAAAAGTGTCGAAGTAGTCCACTCCCTCCATTTGTGTGTAGCCCTTAGCCACAAGTCGGGCTTTATACCTCTCAATTGAACCATCTGCATGAAATTTAATTTTGTACACCCATTTGCACCCTATAGTGCGTTTTCCTGGTGGTAAGTCAACTAGGACCCATGTGTGATTTTGTTCAAGAGCATGAATCTCCTTCTGCATTGCATCTTGCCAGCAATCAAATTTTGCTGCCTGTGTATATGACTGAGGCTCACTATGTGATGTTATGTTTAAACAAAAACATTTATATGAAGGAGCACATTTATTATAACAGACAACATCAGAGATTGGGTAATCAACAGAAGAAATAGGAATTTTACCTGAGGAAGACTGATTTGAAACTGATGCAATAGACAGACTACAATGATAATCTCGAAGATAATTTGGTTGGTGATGTAGCCGAGTGGAACGTCTTGGTGGGACAGGAGGATTAATAGGAATTGGTATATCGGGTTCAGGAATGTTGGGAACTATAATGGGAAGTGGATGATCACAAGTTTCTATATAAGGTATGGGAGTGGCAGATTTGGTGGGGATGGTGTTCACGGTTTTGGTGTCTACAAAGGGAAAACAATGCTCAAAGAAAATCACATTTCTGGAAATAAAAATGGAACGTGATGTTGAATCAAGCAAAACATATCCCTTGATTCCATCTGTATATCCAAGAAACACTGTTTTTCTGGCCCTTGGAGAGAATTTATTTCTACCAGACACATTTGTTGATGCATAGCACAGGCAACCAAAAATCTTGAGATTTGTGAGAGATCCTGGTTCCTGGTATAGCAACATGTGTGGACTGGTATTCTTCAGTAATGGTGTTACTAAACGGTTGATTAGAAAAGCTGCATGCATAACAGCATAGGACCAGTATATCAATGGCAATTTGCTGTGAAAAATGAGTGCTCTTGCAACATTTAACAAATGCTGATGTTTTCTTTCTACAATACCATTCTGCTCAGGTGTCTCCACACAACTTTTCTGATGCAGAATCCCTTTTGATTTGTAAAATTCTTCCATTAGAAACTCAGATCCATTGTCACTTCTGACAGTTTTGATGGAAGTATTAAATTGGTTTTCCATTAGCTTAATAAAGCTTTGGAGTTTATTTCGGGTTTCATTCTTTGACTTCATGAGTAAGGTCCATGTATACCTTGTGAAGTCTTCTACTATTGTTAGGAAGTATTTGTGTCCATGAATGGAAGGCACTGCATATGGCCCCCAAATGTCCACATGTATCATTTCAAAGGGCCTCTTTGTTTTGGTGTTGCTTGTTGGAAAGGATAAACGCTTCTGTTTAGCATATTGACATGCATCACAAGGTGCAGTATGGACATTGGGAATAAAAGGGAATTGTATTGACATTTCTTTCAAAGTAGTGTGAGATACATGTCCTAGTCTAAGATGCCAAAGTAAAGAAGCATCAGTAGCACTAGGTATATTATTGTTGGCTAAAGGGTATTGAGGTATACAAGTATTTACAATGGAATTGGTAATTTTGCCATATGGCTTATTCTGGAAAGCTAAATGATTGGGAGAGATCTTCATCATGTATAGTCCATCCACAGCCTCAGCTAAACCAATCATCACTCTGGTATGCTTCTGTTTAATACAACAAAAAGAGTCATGAAAAATGAGGTAGCATGGAACAGTTTTGGTTAGTTTTGTAACAGAAATCAGATTGACTCGAAAGGTAGGAACATAAAGAACATTAATCAAAATTAGATGAGAGGAAAGATATACTGTTCCTACAAATGATGCTATGCTTTCTGAGCCATCAGGTAGAGAAATAGAAATTGGTGAAATTCTATGAAGATTGGTGAAAATAGATTGAACATGACATATGTGATCTGTGGCTCCAGTATCAAGGAGCCACTGAATTGGTTGATTACCTGGCTTATTAAAAGTGTCTGCATTCAAAGCAGAAGTTTGGACATGATTTGATGAAGGAATCACAGCATCCGAGTTAACTTGTGATGAGTGCAGGGCATTTAACAAAGTCTCATACTGCTCATGGGACATGGAAACTGCTGAATCTTGAACATTTCTTGGATCTGGTATGAGCTCTTCAGAATCCGTTGCAACATGATTTGCCATATTTCTTGGCTTAAAACCAGGAGGAAATCCATGCTTTCGATAGCATGTATCTATTGTATGATTATGCCTACCACAGAAAGTACAGATCTTACCATTTCCTCTCCCTTGATTATAGGTTCCGCGACCTCTTGTTGCTTGATCATAGCTTCCACGTCCTCTTCCTCTATCAGAGTTAGTGGAAAACACCTTTGGTTCAGTGATGGCATCAAAATGACCTTCTGTGATCATTTGTCTTTCTTGTTGAACCACCATGGAAAAGACTCGATTAATATTAGGCAGTGGATCTAGCAACATGATTTGTGATCGAACATGACAATACTGATCACTCAAGCCTTTCAAGAACCTTATGACATGATCTCTTTCTCTGTATGTCTGCATCTGTTGGTATCCACCACATGCACATCGATTAGCACAGCTGCATGTAGGTAGTGGCTTCAAATTATCTAATTCATCCCACATAGTCTTCAGATCTGTGAAGAAATCAGTGATCGTTCTTTCTCCTTGTTGCATTTTGTAGATCTCTTCTTGTAGATCTGAAACTCGGAATATGTCAGATTGCGAGAATCGATCTTTAAGATCTATCCAAGCATCTCGAGCCCTTTCTATCCACAATATAGATTTTGCAATGGACTCATTGATTGAACGGTGAATCCATGCAAGGACAATGGTATTACATCTTCGCCACGCATTAAACGAAGGATCCTCAGCAGGTGGAGCTTCAATGCTTCCATCTATGAAGCCTAGCTTATTCTTTGAAAGGAGTGCCATGGTCATGGCCCTTGCCCAGCTGTGATAATTCTTTCCATCAAGAACAGGATTAACTAACACTAATGCTGGACTTTCATTAGGATGAAGAAAAAAAATATTTGCTGGATTTGTAAGGAAATCTGGGAGAACAGCACCTTGATGTGCCATCTTTCAAGAACAAAAAAAATGCGGAAGAGTGGTGAGTACCAGAGCTCAAAGCTCTGATACCATCTTATGAACTGACATTCTCTATTGAAAAATATGAATGGAAAAGTGAGTATTCAGAGAAGCCTAGTAGGCTTATATACAAAGCTCCTCAAGCTCGAAACTACTTTAAAGAAAAGCAAGAAAGCTTAACAAACTAACAAGAAAGCTAACAACCAACTAAGAAAGCTAACAACTAACTAAGAACTAACTAAATGCTAGTTAGTTATATTTAGTATAGAAGTCACGTGCTTTCCACCATATATGCATCTGCATGCTTCATTGTATCTGCTGCATCTGCATAATTGGTGGTGGATGTTATTACTTATGTACAACCAATATAAATATTTGGAATGAAAAATCAAGAAAAAGTTGAGTTGATCTAACGTAAAAAGAAAAAGTTGATATTTATTTAAAATGAGACTCGAATCAAGAAATGATCAATTAAATATATTCGTTGGTGGGATGGGAATGAACTAGGGGAACTCAGACGAACTTTACCTATAATATCAGGAACGCGAATCCTAGAGTGGTCACCGCGGGAAGCCCTTTACTTAATCAATACCGCCTGTACAAGCGATTAGTCTCACAATTATACTTGTAAGGATACCTATTAAACAAAAAGAAAAAAGAAAAAAGAAAAAAGAAAAACTATAGTTTTTTGGTACAAAAAAATAATAATTGATTTAAATGGTAGGAGACAATCGACTAATCATTTAATAAAATATGTGTACATATAATTAATGAATTTTAATATAGACTGAAAAATAAATTCGTGGTTTTAATGTGCTCCAATGATATGTGTTTGATCCTTCACATATGTTTTTTTGGGCTATGAAGCACCAACACTTCAAAAATCCTGACGTGTCGTGTCCAACAGTTCCCGACACTCTCGGACACTCCGACACTCCAACACGCATTATAGAAATTCAAAAAAATGTTTAAAGGTTGCGTTGCGTTGAATTTTTAGTTCCAACTGTTAGATTCGTTGGATTACGATACTATTTTATTGAGTTTAATATAAATATTTGGGATATCTTATGTTTCTTTGCAAAATTTATGAATATTATAAGTTTATATTCATTTTTTTGTTAAATTATTGAGTATTTAATATAATATACATTACATAAAATAAAAATATTATTTAATATCAAAAACGTTAACGTATCGAAATTTAACATTTTTAGAATTAACGTGTCGGAGTGTCGTGTCGTATCGTGTCACGTGTCCCGTGCCAGTATTGGTGCTACATAGCTTTGGGGCATAGACGAATATAACCTTCGGATATGGGATTAGTCTCGCCCTCCCTCCAATGAGAATAATCCAATGCACCTTCTGTTTCAACGAGAAACTAGCCGTACTCCAGGAATAAGGTAACTCGATAAGGTTGAGTGAAGATACAAAACTAAAATAAAAAAAAAATGTGAGAAAGTCTTTACGCGCAAAAAAAAAAAAAAAAAAAAAAAAATTCTACTATGTTACCAAATGATTAAAATTTTTGCACAAAAGGGCGAAGAGCAAAGACCCAAATCCAGTGAAGTGATATCCACTACCCTACTAAATAACCTCTGCGCTATATATTTATCTCCAAGTATTGCCCTACCACTTAATATAACACTTTATTGCTTCCATTATTGTTACATGCCACACACAAAATAGATAAAGAAAACAAGATATCTAATTCTAGCTTAAGTAAAGTAGCGATGGTGGAAGTACAAAGAGAAGAAAAAGAAGAAGAAGAAGACAAAAGAAGCATGAAGAGACTCCTTCTGGTAATAAACTCCATCCTTTTAGCCATAGGCACTTCTGGTGGTCCACTCGTAATGCGTCTCTACTTCATCCACGGTGGCAAACGTGTTTGGCTCTCAAGCTTCCTCGAAACTGGTGGTTTTCCCATCATTCTCATTCCACTAGCAATCTCTTACATCCACCACCGCCACCGTCACATCCACAACACCGCCGCGAAACCAAAGCTTGTCTCAATGAAACCACCTTTGTTTGTTGCCTCCGCCATCATCGGCATCCTCACCGGCCTCGACGATTACCTCTATGCCTGCGGCGTCGCTCGTCTTCCGGTGTCCACTTTTTCTCTTATCCAAGCCTCCCACCTCGCTTTCACCGCCATCTTCGCGTTCCTTCTCGTGAAGCAAAACTTCACGGCGTATTCAGTGAACTCCATCGTGTTGCTCACCGTTGGAGCAGTGGTTTTGGCCCTGCGTTCGAGTGGTGATCGTCCACATGGTGAGTCTACTAAACAGTACGTTATAGGTTTTGTTATGATAATGGCGGCGGCGGCGTTGTATGGGTTTGTTTTGCCGTTGGTTGAGTTGGTTTACAGCAAGACCAAGCAAACTATAACTTACTCTCTTGTCATGGAGATTCAGTTCGTTATGTGTTTCTTTGCTACTCTTTTCTGCACTGTTGGGATGATAATAGACAATGACTTTAAGGTTAGTTGTTCTCTTAATTTATTGTCTCTGTCTCACAGGGGATGATCAGTTTACAAAATTTTTGTACAAATTTTTAGAAATTGCACTATTTTCTCATGTGAGAAGACAGTGTAACTAGTAAAAAAGTTTATAAATATAGAGGTAGATCTTTGACATCGGTGTCAAATTTGAAGTTTGATACCTTATCTAAGAGCCGTTAGATCAATGGTGTCACATGCTCAGAATCGTTGATTTTTTTTATCAAACGATTCTCAGATTGTCAAACTTCAAATTTGACAGCTGTGTGAAAGGATCCTGGCTCATAAATATAAGGTGTCCCCCTGTTATTAATTTTATGATTAATTATTATTGCTTTAGTTGGCAAATAAGTGTTGGGATTTTGGGTGTCTGAATTTTGCAGGTGATTCCACGAGAAGCGAGAGATTATAAGCTTGGGGAAACTAAGTACTATGTTGTGTTGGTGTGGAGTGCTATAATGTGGCAGTTTTTCTTCTTGGGAGCAATAGGGGTTATCTTTTGTGCATCGTCTTTGTTGTCTGGTATTATAGTTGCTGCGTTTCTTCCTGTGACGGAAGTGTTGGCTGTTATTGTCTACAAAGAGAATTTTCAACCAGAGAAAGGGGTTGCTTTGATGCTCTCTCTTTGGGGCTTTGTGTCCTACTTTTATGGTGAGATTAAACAAGCCAAGAAAAAGAAGAACAAGAATCGTTGCCCGGAAACAGAGCTGCCACAGAGTCTTGCTCATAATACATGATTGCTACACTGCTATTATAACCATGTAGAGTAATTACAAGAAGAATAATCACTTTATAATATTTTTTACAAATTAAATTAAGTCTCACTTGATTCAAATATGACCGAGAGATATAATCTAATTTATAATAAGGGTTTTAGAAGAGTTATGTTATAGGAAAAGTGAGTGTGTTATATTATAGAGATTCATTTAGTGTGACAAAGTTTTTTTTTGCTGCGGATCCCACAAAATATTATGAGTGTACAAAATTTTTTCTGATCATATTAAATTACAGATGATAAACCCTTATAATAATTTATAAATAAAAAATTTGTAAATATGATTTTTACCCGATTATACTACTAAAGTTTTTTTTTTTTTTTTTTTTGTATTTCTCGTAACTTTTCAGCCTAATATTCCTATTCTTATTGGTCCGTCGTAGATAGTACCGTAATATTGTAGATTTTTTTCCATGATTGCAAGTAAAGTCATGGTTAAGTGATTTCATTATGTCTTCATGTGTTTGAATTGTCAATATTGCAGGCTAGCTGCTTTGGCCCCAGCTTGACGAAATCCAAAGCAATTTCTCGCCCTTCCAAAAAGTGGGCAACTTTGTACTAAAAAAAAGAGTGGGCAACTGTCCCAATCCGAAACATGATAACACTCTGCTGGTCAATTTGTGCTTAGTAGTATAGTACTATTTTTATTTTATTTTTGATAAACAGTAGTATAGTACTATTAATAGTATTTCATATTGATTGGGGAAAATAAAAATAAAAAATAGGCCCTTGGTTACATTTATATTCAGTTTCCCACACACAAAAAAAAAAAAATGCAACCACAGTGTATAAAAGTTTTACATTATTAATTTCTTTATGTATCTAATGTTACATTTACTCATTTAGTACACAAACTGGTAATTACAAACTCAAAATAGAATTATCGTTTCTAATCCTCAATTTGGTAACTTTTAGAATGTAATGACTTCATAATAAAATAAATCAATCACAATTATGCAAATGACATAAATACTTCTCCTGAGAGAAGTTAAAGAAAAAGTAAACTTGTTATATGTTTGACAAAAAAATTATAAATTTACAAACTACATTATATCTTACCGATAATACTTCATCCAAGAATATTGTCTCAATAAAATATAGTATAGTTCCTAAACAAAAGATTTATAAATATAACTTTTCGTTATGTTTGTATTTATGTGACTAGATGACAAGTAAACTTCTTTTTATTTTTTTAATAAGAAATCTCGATATATTTGCAATTTCTTAGATAGGATATTTGATTTTTATTTTTTTATAACATTATCCCTGTGGCATTTTAGACAAGTGTGGTCCCCAGTATTATTTACACATCTTTAGTTTCCGTCTAAAATTAATAATGGATACATTAAGATCTTAGTTTCTTTCAAAGGGATACATTTTTTCTAAAAAAGTTGAAAACAAATTGAAATAACAGATACGTTTAGATTTAATAAACGATAGTAATTGGATTTTTATAAAGTAAATAAGGATATATGAAACAAAGAATTATCCATTTCATACTATATAAAATCATCAATTTTATTTTTATGGAAAAAATGATAAATCTTAGTTATATAAAATGAAACATGAAATGAAATATCATTTTAATATCGAATGTAACATCAGTTCATATGCTTATTTGTCACAAGCTTTTCTATTCATTTTCTGCTTGTTTGATTTCCAAGTTTCAAGATTTTAGATAGATACTAATAAGAGTAATAATCTGTGACAAATAAAATTATCATTTTTCTATTATTAAAAATTCCATGCATAGCAGCTGACAATCTTCACTCCTTGAATTTCATAATGTAATTTGTGGTATATGATTTGAGGCACAAAAGAATACATTAAAGAAACCACGAACCCTCCCCATTGCACAAGTAAAATATCATGAAACAAAATTAGTACACGGGAAGTTTCCGTCTTCGATTTGAAGTCTCTATGATGACCTTCGCATATTTCAGAAACTGTAGAAGGAATCTTACGAAATAAATTTTCACCATTTTTGCTGGCAATCTTATTCATTGATAGTTTGATAAAACATGAAAAAGGACTAGACGCCAAGAAATAGCATTATTCAGCTATGGCCTTGAATTTCGTAGTCCGTTCACTCATTTCCCAATTCAATAGGATCTCAGATGCTACTTGCTCCACTCTATCTGTAAATGCCACAATGGGACAAAGTGAGTAATAAGCAAAGTTATCTAGCGTTCCAAATTTTTAGATTAATAAGCCATTACATCTATCTATTAATGGGACCCAGTATGATAATTCAATCCTGCTAACAACCTAATTGTTAACCAATGTTGCCTTTTCTTTAACCTCAATATCAGAGGATTATTTGTAATAAATAAAAAATGAAATGTTCTACAAAAACCAGTAAATATACCATGTGCATGCATGCAACCTTGCTCAGTCACAAAATTGCTACCAAGAGCATTTAGTTGACATATGCTTCTTCATGGAGCTGTCCAGGGATAAGTACCCAAGGAACTAGACTAATTGTTTCTGCTCTTCCTTGGCACATGTATGCACCAAAGAAAAAGAATAGCTAGAAACTACCACAGGTTTAGTGAACTAGTGATAAATTCAATAGTGTACCTTCTATTTTTCATAGTCCGTAAGGATGAGGAATACAGCAATCACATGGATTTGTCTTTGGCAAATCCACTGCAACCATCTTTGAACTTTGAGCAAGCTATCCGCTCAACATTTTGTTAATGAAGACAAGGAATAATATCAGCATAGATAGTTCCAGCATAAACTTTGGACTCGACGTGCGTTCAAGAATATGCTGCCACCTGTAAGTTCAACCAGTAGATAGCTGCTGGTAAAGCCTGTTATCCATTTTGGATCTCCATTACAATCAGAAGTGATCAAGAACATAGATGAATAATGCACAACTAAACAAATCAAGCCAGCAAATTTGGTATCTGTGATCATGCAATTCATACCCAAAGACAAGTATTTGTAAGCAGTTATTGGAATAGGCATACATAATGAACATGTATCCCCTATTCCCAAATCTTATAACACCAAATTATCACAGGGTTTAGGTAAAGTGCAGTTTACAATAATTTTTTTTCAAGCGAGTTAATTTAATTTCAAGCATTCTGACTGACTGACTATTTTCTACAATAGTATGTCAGTACTGACGATTTGCCTCATCCAAATAGCCATGCAACCATCAAATCTTACTAGGGCATAAGGCAACCAAAACTAACAATATAGCAGGAACTAAAATAATGGGCGTACCAATTTCCTTCAAATGATGAGCTGTTTCCCTCCTTTATTTCCTCCTTTGCAAGTTCTTCAAGTATAGCGCGTTGTCGTTCATTGATTGCACTAAAACAAGGATGATGGACCAGAAGCGAATTGATGTAAATGTAACTTAGCATTAAGCAGTCTAGTGCTTATGTATAAAGATGGTAAGCACTTAATACAAATACCGATTTAATATGGCACCAAAATCATCACTCGAGGGCAAATTTGACAAGAACACGTCTTTTTTCTGACTACTGTAAAAATCTATGCAGCAATTTTCACACCTATAGCAACAAGCATTGACTAAACCATAAACTGTAACATAAAGAAATAATACAACGGCATTAAAAGGCATCAGAGGAGTGCAGCACTATTATCCTGCTCCTTGACTAGTTACTTCATCTCTTTTTTCCTTTTTTATTACCGGCTAATGTCAATGGCTGACAACTAACAGGAAAAAGGAGAGCAAACAATAAAGTATCCTATTTTCTATGATGCCATAATATCAACCAGCATCCATAAGGAATTGAGATCAAAACAACATTATAAGGAAGTGTTCTATTGCATCTTTACATAATAACAAATTTCTCAAAGACTCTAGGTATATGAAGTTAAAACAAAAAAAAGTGTTAACAGAAGAAGAACCTACGTGGGAAAGTTAACACGGAAACGGACGTACTGATCCCCATAATGTACAAGAAACCCATGCTTTGGTAGTCCTGCATAAACAACTATAGTAAATATACTTTTCCAGATCCAGGAGGTAAAAAGACAATAAACTAGTCCAAAACTGTCCATGAGAGAGGGGGAACTCTTTATTTAACCTTTGCCTCTTAAAACCAGAAGCTGTCCTGGTTGAACACCCTCGGGTATCTGAGAGGAACATAATTGCATAATATTAGATAAAATAGGGTCAAAACAAGCAGTCATGTGAAAAATATATCTATGGCAAGTTGAAAGTCATAATTTGATGATGGGAGCAATATGGCCACAACGTGCCAGGCTTGTCTACCCCCACCTAAAGATATCCTTTGAGCACAATGAATTGGGGCAGAAACTTGGAATACAACACAGTACAATGAATTTTAGCAGTCAGTGGAAAAGCTCTCATTTTGTCAAAAAAAGAAGAAAAATGCAAAACCATTATGTTTTCTTTTTCTTTTTACCTCGGTAGGTATTTAGGAATCTGAAAAATATTGGCCCTAACACATCTTACCCATATTGCCTTCATTCCCAATAGATAGCATAGAATGTGACCAATTTACATAAGATCCACAAACCTAAGCATGAATTCACTATTATGTGGGCAACTTCTACTAATATTTAGTGTTCTTTTCACCTTATTATAATTACTCTCCCTGTAAGCAGTTCTAAATACTGTGAGTCCATTAGCCTCCTAGGTAGAAAAAATAACACATTTCTTAATTTTTGCATAATCAGACTCTGCAAATTTTACGAATTTCCTATAATAGAATCAATGTGATGACCCTTAGATGCTCTTGTAAGAACAAAAGGTTTGTTACCAAAAGCTCGGCACACACAAATGAAGAGGTAGACCGAAACCTACTTGGGCGGAAGGTAATAAAACAAGACTTAATAGAGTGAGATAAAGATTGGCGAACGGTGTGTCTTAGGACGAATTTGAGGAAAGTCATTGGTATTGTGAAGGGTTAGACCCATTTTTCTTCATATGTTCCAAATGATCCATTTTTAGTCATTTCTCCCAATATCCCCCTTTATTTCTTTCTTTACCTCTCCTTTTTTCCTTCTTTTCTTTTATTTCTCTTTTTTCTTCTCAATCGTTCTTCTCTTACTTATTTATTTATGTATTTTCTTTTCTTTTTTCTTTATTTTTTTTTTTGGGGGGGGGGGGGGTCCACCAATTTTCTCAAGAAATTGGGTGTAATTCATAGACTCATTTGCCCTCACCCATCACCAAAATGGTTTGATTGAGAGAAAGCATTGCCAAATAGTTGAAATAGGCTTAAGACTTCTTGCCCATGCTTCAATTCCTCTACACTATTAGGATCATGCATTTCTAACCTCAGTTTTCCTCATTAACAGATTGCCAACTTCAGCTCTTAATTTCCAAATCCCCTACCAACTCCTTTATCATACCCTACCTGATTACTTATCTCTTCGTACATTTGATTGTGCTTGTTATCCTCTTCTTCGTCCTTACAACAAGCATAAACTAGATTTTCATTATAAATGCTTGGCTTCAGATGGCAGGATTTTTGTGTCCAAAGATGTCTTGTTTAATGAGATCAGATTTCCCTATTATCATATTCATCATCTGTATCTCCTTATACTACATCTCATCTACCTCTCTATAATCCAATTACTCCACATACTCCACTACCAATCTTACCTAGTGCCACTCCTAATACCTCACCCACTCCTTCATCTACTGCCACATCCATTATCTCACCTACTTACTCACCTCCTATTTCTCCCACTTGTGAAACCAATGCGCTTAAAATGAAAAGTAAACTCATACAAGGGTTTTGATGATTACAAACAAGCAATAGAAGCAACACTTGAGTTAACACAACTCACAACAAACAAAAGTCAAAGGAAGCAATTCAAACAAGTCAACAAGAGCGAATCACTCAAGATCTTGTTCACAACATACTCCTGAGATCTTAGAATCCAAAATGTAAAGGTAAATTGTTTAATGATGCATAAATGAGCTCAAAGGACATTTAAACCCATGCATGCATTATCCATTATTTTAAAAGCATTGATTATTATGAAAAAGATCCTTGACACTCAAAACATTTTATACAAGTCAAGGAAATACATTAAAAGTGATTTGAAACCAAAAGGAATACTTTACGGCTCATAAAACTGCATATTCAGAGGAAGTATTCGAATACTTTAAATGAAGTATTCGAATACCAGAAAAGTATTCGAATACTTTTATCAAAGTATTCGAATACTCACTGGACAGAAAGCAGTCCAACGGCTATAAATGAAGTATTCGAATACTACACGAAAAGTATTCGAATACTTACTGGACAGAAAGCAGTCCAACGGCTATAAACGGCTAGTTTTGCGAAAATGAGTGTTTTAAGAGTCATGGGGGGCCTCTATAAATAGTGATCACTATTCACATTGATGGGACACCCTTTCCTAATCATTATTCTTGCTTTATTTCATATCATTTGCTTACTATTCATCTTCTTGATCATAAATCACCTTTGAGCTTCAATCTTGTGTCATTGATCAATACCTATAAGCTTCAATTTGTATAATCTGTACTTCAAGAGTACAAATCCTTTTCCAAACACTCTCAATCTATTCTTGTGTGTAAAGGGTAGTGAGACCCTAGTGAGAGGTTGCTCATAACCTAAGTAAGTGAGTGGAAGTGTGAAGGTTCCAAGAATTAATTTTCTTGAAGGTTGTAGTGGTTTTTCAAGCACCCTTGAAGCTTGATAACTAGTGGAAAGTTGAACGGGCTGGACGTAGGTCACGGTGGTAGTGACTGAACCAGGATAAACAGTGTTTGCATTCTCTCTAACTCTCTATCTCTTTATATTAGCGTTATTCTAATTACTTAAGCTTATCTGTTTCTCTTCTTTATATACCATTCTTTTGTGTGAATCTTCTTTTTCTAAGCTTTGCTTTTATCATACTACTTTATCTTAAGAAAATTAAGTTTCATATAGAAAGTGAGGCATTTTATTAGAAATATTTTTAAAACTCAATTCACCCCCCCTCTTGAGTTTGAGGCCACTTGTCCAACAAGTGGTATCAGAGCTTGGACTCTTGTATAAAGAGCTTAACCGCTTCAAGAGTAAAGATGGCCTCTTTGAACAATGATATGCCTCTTGAGGGAACCTCAACTTCAAGACCTCCTTTCTTTAATGGCACCGATTATGCTTATTGGAAAAGTAGAATGCAAATTTTTCTTGAGTCTATTGATTTAAAAATTTGGAACATTGTTGATGAGGGATATACAGCTCCCACAAAAAAAGATGAAAACAAAAACGATGTTCCAAAGACTCTAAAGGAATTTTCGGAAGAAGAAAGTAAAGAAGCTAATTGGAATGCTAAGGCTAGAAACTTGATTACCAATGCTTTAGGTAGAGATGAATATTTTCGTGTAGCCTCTTGCAAAACCGCAAAAGAAATGTGGGATGTGCTTGAGGTAACACATGAAGGAACTAGTGAAGTTAAAGTCTCAAAAATTCTTGGATTAACTAGAGAATTTGAATTATTTGAAATGAATGATGGTGAAACTATTCATAGCATGCAAAAAAGACTAACCCATATTGTTACTCATTTGGATGCATTAGGAGCTTCATACAATAATTTTCAAATGGTGACTAAAGTCTTGAGAAGCTTGAATAGGGATTGGCAACCCAAGGTGACGGCTATTTGTGAATCGAAAGATTTAAAAAACATGTCCATTGCTACACTCTTCGGGAAGCTTCAAGAGCATGAGTTAGAATTGGCAAGACTAACTCTGAAGGAGCAAGTCAAAAAGAAAAGCAAAGGATTAGCTTTGCAAGCCACTAGCTCCAAATCTCTAGTGGAGGAGGAAAAAGAAAAGGAGCCATCGGAAGATGAATTAGATGAAGATGAAATGAGTTTCTTTGTAAAAAAGTATGGGAAATTCTTTAAGAAAAAGAATTTTCAAAGAAGACCCCCATTTCCTCCAAGGAGAAGATTCAAGGATGAAGGAGCCTCTCAACCTCCTCATACATGTTATGAATGTGGAAAAACCGGACATTTCAAAGCCGACTGCCCTAAGCTTCAAAAGAAAGAAAAGAGTGAAAAGAATCATTTCAAGGACAAGAAAAATTACAAAAAGAAGGCTTATGCGGCTTGGGATGAAGATTCAAGCTCATCCGATGATTCAAGCAATGAAGAAGCAAATGTATGTTTCTTACAAGACTCTAAAGCCTCAAAGGATTTAAGCAAAGGAATGAAACATATGTGTTTCATGACAATTGAAGATGGCAATGAATCAGAATCCGAGGTAAACTCCACTTGCTCTTCTATATCTCCTTCATATGATGAATTGCAAAATTTATTTGATGAACTACATAGTGAATCTTTAGAGCATGTTAAATCTCTTAGAGAAATGAGAAAAACCATTATTTCCTTAGAAAAACAAATTGCATGCTCAAACAAAGAAGTAAAAGATCTAAAAGATGAAAATGACACACTTAAATTGATTGATGCTAGCAGAAATTGCATTAAATGCTTATCTTTAAATGATCATGCATCATCATCATCATGTGCTTCATGTGAAAAGCTAACAAATGAAATTGATGACCTAAACAATGTGCTAAGCAAGTTTACATGTGGTAGAGACAACTTAAATGCATTGCTTGGAAAACAAAGATGCATGTTTAACAAATCCGGCTTAGGATTCGATACTAACATACAAGAAAAATCCTATAAGAACTTCTTCATATCACCATCTTACATGACTAGTAGTCCCTTCATTAAATGCTATCATTGTGGTGGAAAAGGACATAGTGCATCAACATGTAAGATTAGAAAGAATGGAATTAAT
>JAVKPL010006450.1:0-26641 GCA_032173675.1 Gastrolobium villosum | reverse complement strand
TTTTGTGAAGTTTGTCGACGTAAAATGGATTCCGTCGAAGATTTTGGACGGAAAATGAATTCCGTCGAAAATGGATGAATAAAATAAATGCAAAAGAAATTGATTTTATGAAGTTTTAAGATGGAAAATGGATTCCGTCGAAGATTTTTGACGAAAAATGTATTCCGTCGAAAATGGATGAATAAAATAAATGCAAAAGAAATTGTTTTTGTGTAGTTTTTCGACGGAAAAAGAATTTCGTCGAAAACGGATTAATAAAATACATGCAAAAGAAATTGATTTTGTGAAGTTTTTCGACGGAAAATGGATTCCGTCGAAGATTTTGGACGGAAAATGAATTCCGCCGAAAATGGATGAATAAAATAAATGCAAAAGAAATTGATTTTCTGAAGTTTTTCGTTGGAAAATGGATTCCGTCGAAGATTTTTGACGAAAAATGTATTCCGTCGAAAACGGATGAATAAAATAAATGCAAAAGAAATTGATTTTGGGAAGTTATTCGACGGAAAATGGATTCCGTCGAAGATTTTTGACGGAAATTGAATTTCACCGAAAACGGATGAATAAAAAAATGCAAAAGAAATTGATTTTGTGAAGTTTTTCGACGGAAAATGGATTCCGTCGAAGATTTTTGACGGAAAATGAATTCCGTCGAAAATGGATAAATAAAATAAATGTAAAAGAAATTGATTTTGTGAAGTTTTTCAACAGAAAAAGGATTTCGTTGAAAACGGAATAATAAAATAAATGCAAAAGAAATTGATTTTTTGAAGTTTTTCGACGGAAAATGGATTCCGTAGAAGATTTTTGATGGAAAATGGATTTCGTCGAAGATTTTTGACGGAAAATGAATTCCGACGAAAACGGATGAATAAAATAAATGCAAAAGAAATTGATTTTGTGAAGATTTTTGAATGAAAATGAATTCCGTCGAAAACGGATGAATAAAATAAATGCAAAAGAAATTGATTTTGCGAAGTTTTTCGACGGAAAATGGATTCCGTCGAAGATTTTTGTAGAAAAATGTTTTCCGTCGAAAACGGATTAATAAAATAAATGAAAATAAATGCAAAAGAAATTGATTTTGTGAAGATTTTTGACGGAAAATGAATTCCGTCGAAAACGGATGAATAAAATAAATGCAAAAGAAATTGATTTTGCGAAGTTTTTCGACGGAAAATGGATTCTGTCGAAGATTTTTGACGAAAAATGTATTCCGTCGAAAACGGATGAATAAAATAAATGCAAAAGAAATTGATTTTGTGAAGTTTTTCGACGGAAAATGGATTCCGTCGAAGATTTTGGACGGAAAATGAATTCCGTCGAAAATGGATGAATAAAATAAATGCAAAAGAAATTGATTTTACGAAGTTTTTCGATGAAAAATGGATTCCGTCGAAGATTTTTGACGAAAAATGTATTCCGTCGAAAATGGATGAATAAAATAAATGCAAAAGAAATTGATTTTGTGAAGTTTTTCGACGGAAAAAGAATTTCGTCGAAAATGGATAAATAAAATAAATGCAAAAGAAATTGATTTTGTGAAATTTTTAGACGGAAAATGGATTCCGTCGAAGATTTTTGATGGAAAATGAATTCCGTCGAAAATGGATGAATAAAATAAATGCAAACGAAATTGATTTTGTGAAGTTTTTCGACGGAAAATGGATTCCGTCGAAGATTTTTGACGGAAAATGAATTCCGTCGAAAATGGATTTATAAAATAAATGCAAAAGAAATTGATTTTGTGAATTTTTTCGACGGAAAATAGATGCCGTCGAAGATTTTTGAAGGAAAATGGATTTCGTCGAAAATGGATAAATAAAAAAATGCAAAAGAAATTGATTTTGTGAAGTTTTTCGACGGAAAATGGATTCCGTCGAAGATTTTTGACGGAAAATGAATTCCGTCGAAAATGGATAAATAAAATAAATGCAAAAGAAATTGATTTTGTGAAGTTTTTCGACAGGAAAAGTATTTCGTTGAAAACGGAATAATAAAATAAATGCAAAAGAAATTGATTTTTTTAAGTTTTTCGACGGAAAATGGATTCCGTAGAAGATTTTTGATGGAAAATGGATTTCGTCGAAGATTTTTGACGGAAAATGAATTCCAACGAAAACGGATGAATAAAATAAATGCAAAAGAAATTGATTTTGTGAAGATTTTTGAATGAAAATGAATTCCGTCGAAAACAGATGAATAAAATAAATGCAAAAGAAATTGATTTTGCGAAGTTTTTCGACGGAAAATGGATTCCGTCGAAGATTTTTGTAGAAAAATGTTTTCCGTCGAAAACGGATTAATAAAATAAATGCAAAAGAAATTGATTTTGTGAAAATTTTTGACGGAAAATGAATTCCGTCGAAAACGGATGAACAAAATAAATGCAAAAGAAATTGATTTTGCGAAGTTTTTCGACGGAAAATGGATTCTGTCGAAGATTTTTGACGAAAAATGTATTCCGTCGAAAACGGATGAATAAAATAAATGCAAAAGAAATTGATTTTGTGAAGTTTTTCGACGGAAAATGGATTCCGTCGAAGATTTTGGACGGAAAATGAATTCCGTCGAAAATGGATGAATAAAATAAATGCAAAGGAAATTGATTTTACGAAGTTTTTCGATGAAAAATGGATTCCGTCGAAGATTTTTGACGAAAAATGTATTCCGTCAAAAATGGATGAATAAAATAAATGCAAAAGAAATTGATTTTGTGAAGTTTTTCGATGGAAAAAGAATTTCGTCGAAAATGGATAAATAAAATAAATGCAAAAGAAATTGATTTTGTGAAGTTTTTAGACGGAAAATGGATTCCGTCTAAGATTTTTGATGGAAAATGAATTCCGTCGAAAATGGATGAATAAAATAAATGCAAACAAAATTGATTTTGTGAAGTTTTTCGACGGAAAATGGATTCCGACGAAGATTTTTGACGGAAAATGAATTCCGTCGAAAATGGATGAATAAAATAAATGCAAAAGAAATTGATTTTATGAAGTTTTTCGACAAAAAATGGATTCCGTCGAAAACGGATGACTAAAATAAATACGAAAGAAATTGATTTTGTGAAGTTTTTTGACGGAAAAAGAATTTCGTCGAAAACAGATTAATAAAATAAATACAAAGGAAATTGATTTTGTAAGTTTTTCGACGGAAAATGGTTTTCGTCGAAGATTTTTGACGGAAAATGTATTCCGTCGAAAATGGATGAATAAAATAAATGCAAAAGAAATTGATATTGTGAAATTTTTAGTTGGAAAACGGATTCCGTCGAAAATGGATGAATAAAATAAATGCAAAAGAAATTGATTTTATGAAGTTTTTCGACGAATTCCGTCGAAGATTTTTGACGGAAAATGAATTCCTTTGAAAATGGATGAATACAATAAATGCAAAAGAAATTTATTTTATGAAGTTTATCGACGAAAAATGGATTCCGTCGAAGATTTTTGACGAAAAATGTATTCCGTCGAAAACGGATGAATAAAGTAAATGCAAAAGAAATTGATTTTGTGTAGTTTTTCGTCGGAAAATGGATTCCGTAGAAGATTTTTGACGAAAAATGGATTCCGTCGAAGATTTTTGACGAAAAATGTATTCCGTCGAAAACGGATGACCAAAATAGATGCAAAAGAAATTGATTTTGTGAAGTTTTTCGACAGAAAAAGAATTCCGTCGAAAACGGATAAATAAAATAAATGCAAAGGAAATTGATTTTGCAAGTTTTTCGACGGAAAATGGATTCCGTCGAAGATTTTTGTAGAAAAATGTTTTCCGTCGAAAACGGATTAATAAAATAAATGCAAAAGAAATTGATTTTGCGAAGATTTTTGACGGAAAATGAATTCCGTCGAAAACGGATGAATAAAATAAATGCAAAAGAAATTGATTTTGCGAAGTTTTTCGACGGAAAATGGATTCTGTCGAAGATTTTTGACGAAAAATGTATTCCGTCGAAAATGGATGAATAAAATAAATGCAAAAGAAATTGATTTTGTGAAGTTTTTCGACGGAAAATGGATTCCGTCGAAGATTTTTTACGGAAAATGAATTCCGTCGAAAATGGATTAATAAAATAAATGCAAAAGAAATTGATTTTACGAAGTTTTTCGATGAAAAATGGATTCCGTCGAAGATTTTTGACGAAAAATGTATTCCGTCGAAAATGGATGAATAAAATAAATGCAAAAGAAATTGATTTTGTGAAGTTTTTCGACGGAAAAAGAATTTCGTCGAAAATGGATAAATAAAATAAATGCAAAAGAAATTGATTTTGTGAAATTTTTAGACGGAAAATGGATTCCGTCGAAGATTTTTGATGGAAAATGAATTCCGTCGAAAATGGATGAATAAAATAAATGCAAAAGAAATTGATTTTGTGAAGTTTTTCGACGTAAAATGGATTCCGTCGAAGATTTTGGACGGAAAATGAATTCCGTCGAAAATGGATGAATAAAATAAATGCAAAAGAAATTGATTTTATGAAGTTTTAAGATGGAAAATGGATTCCGTCGAAGATTTTTGACGAAAAATGTATTTCGTCGAAAATGGATGAATAAAATAAATGCAAAAGAAATTGTTTTTGTGTAGTTTTTCGACGGAAAAAGAATTTCGTCGAAAACGGATTAATAAAATAAATGCAAAAGAAATTGATTTTGTGAAATTTTTCGACGGAAAATGGATTCCGTCGAAGATTTTGGACGGAAAATGAATTCCGTCGAAAATGGATGAATAAAATAAATGCAAAAGAAATTGATTTTGTGAAGTTTTTCGACGGAAAATGGATTCCGTCGAAGATTTTTGACGAAAAATGTATTCCGTCGAAAACGGATTAATAAAATAAATGCAAAAGAAATTGATTTTGGGAAGTTTTCGACGGAAAATGGATTCCGTCGAAGATTTTTGACGGAAATTGAATTTCACCGAAAACGGATGAATAAAAAAATGCAAAAGAAATTGATTTTGTGAAGTTTTTCGATGGAAAATGGATTCCGTCGAAGATTTTTGACGGATAATGAATTCCTTCGAAAATGGATGAATAAAATAAATGCAAAAGAAATTGATTTTATGAAGTTTTTCGATGAAAAATGGATTCCGTCGAACATTTTTGACGAAAATGTATTCCGTCGAAAATGGATGAATAAAATAAATGCAAAAGAAATTGATTTTACGAAGTTTTTCGATGAAAAATGGATTCCGTCGAAGATTTTTGACGGAAAATGAATTCCATCGAAAACGGATGAATAAAATAAATGCAAAAGAAATTGATTTTGTGAAGTTTTTCGACAGAAAAAGGATTTCGTCGAAGATTTTTGACGGAAAATGATTTCCGTCGAAAATGGATGAATAAAATAAATGCAAAAGAAATTGATTTTGTGAAGTTTTTAGACGGAAAATGGATTCCGTCGAAGATTTTTGATGGAAAATGAATTCCGTCGAAAATGGATGAATAAAATAAATGCAAAAGAAATTGATTTTGTGAAGTTTTTCGACGGAAAATGGATTCCGACGAAGATTTTTGACGGAAAATGTATTCCGTCGAAAATGGATAAATAAAATAAATGCAAAAGAAATTGATTTTGTGAAGTTTTTCGACAAAAAACGGATTCCGTCGAAAATGGATGAGTAAAATAAATGCAAAAGAAATTGATTTTGTGAAGTTTTTCGGCGGAAAATGGATTTTTGAAGATTTTTGACGAAAAATGAATTCCGTCGAAAACGGATGAATAAAATAAATGCAAAAGAAATTGATTTTGTGAAGTTTTTCGACGGAAAATGGATTCCGTCGAAGATTTTTGACGGAAAATGAATTCCGTCGAAAATGGATGAATAAAATAAATGCAAAAGAAATTGATTTTACGAAGTTTTTCGATGAAAAATGGATTCCGTCGAAGATTTTTGACGAAAAATGTATTCCGTCAAAAATGGATGAATTAAATTAATGCAAAAGAAATTTATTTTGTGAAGTTTTTTGACGGAAAAAGAATTCCGTCGAAAATGGATAAATAAAATAAATGCAAAAGAAATTGATTTTGTGAAGTTTTTAGACGGAAAATGGATTCCGTCGAAGATTTTTGATGGAAAATGAATTCCGTCGAAAATGGATGAATAAAATAAATGCAAAAAAATTGATTTTGTGAAGTTTTTCGACGGAAAATGGATTCCGACGAAGATTTTTGACGGAAAATGAATTCCGTCGAAAATGGATGAATAAAATAAATGCAAAAGAAATTGATTTTATGAAGTTTTTCGACAAAAAATGGATTCCGTCGAAAACGGATGACTAAAATAAATACGAAAGAAATTGATTTTGTGAAGTTTTTTGACGGAAAAAGAATTTCGTCGAAAACAGATTAATAAAATAAATACAAAGGAAATTGATTTTGTAAGTTTTTCGACGGAAAATGGTTTTCGTCGAAGATTTTTGACGGAAAATGTATTCCGTCGAAAATGGATGAATAAAATAAATGCAAAAGAAATTGATATTGTGAAATTTTTAGTTGGAAAACGGATTCCGTCGAAAATGGATGAATAAAATAAATGCAAAAGAAATTGATTTTATGAAGTTTTTCGACGAATTCCGTCGAAGATTTTTGACGGAAAATGAATTCCTTTGAAAATGGATGAATACAATAAATGCAAAAGAAATTTATTTTATGAAGTTTATCGACGAAAAATGGATTCCGTCGAAGATTTTTGACGAAAAATGTATTCCGTCGAAAACGGATGAATAAAGTAAATGCAAAAGAAATTGATTTTGTGTAGTTTTTCGTCGGAAAATGGATTCCGTAGAAGATTTTTGACGAAAAATGGATTCCGTCGAAGATTTTTGACGAAAAATGTATTCCGTCGAAAACGGATGACCAAAATAGATGCAAAAGAAATTGATTTTGTGAAGTTTTTCGACGGAAAAAGAATTTCGTCGAAAACGGATAAATAAAATAAATGCAAAGGAAATTGATTTTGCAAGTTTTTCGACGGAAAATGGATTCCGTCGAAGATTTTTGTAGAAAAATGTTTTCCGTCGAAAACGGATTAATAAAATAAATGCAAAAGAAATTGATTTTGCGAAGATTTTTGACGGAAAATGAATTCCGTCGAAAACGGATGAATAAAATAAATGCAAAAGAAATTGATTTTGCGAAGTTTTTCGACGGAAAATGGATTCTGTCGAAGATTTTTGACGAAAAATGTATTCCGTCGAAAATGGATGAATAAAATAAATGCAAAAGAAATTGATTTTGTGAAGTTTTTCGACGGAAAATGGATTCCGTCGAAGATTTTGGACGGAAAATGAATTCCGTCGAAAATGGATGAATAAAATAAATGCAAAAGAAATTGATTTTACGAAGTTTTTCGATGAAAAATGGATTCCGTCGAAGATTTTTGACGAAAAATGTATTCCGTCGAAAATGGATGAATAAAATAAATGCAAAAGAAATTGATTTTGTGAAGTTTTTCGACGGAAAAAGAATTTCGTCGAAAATGGATAAATAAAATAAATGCAAAAGAAATTGATTTTGTGAAATTTTTAGACGGAAAATGGATTCCGTCGAAGATTTTTGATGGAAAATGAATTCCGTCGAAAATGGATGAATAAAATAAAGCAAAAGAAATTGATTTTGTGAAGTTTGTCGACGTAAAATGGATTCCGTCGAAGATTTTGGACGGAAAATGAATTCCGTCGAAAATGGATGAATAAAATAAATGCAAAAGAAATTGATTTTATGAAGTTTTAAGATGGAAAATGGATTCCGTCGAAGATTTTTGACGAAAAATGTATTCCGTCGAAAATGGATGAATAAAATAAATGCAAAAGAAATTGTTTTTGTGTAGTTTTTCGACGGAAAAAGAATTTCGTCGAAAACGGATTAATAAAATACATGCAAAAGAAATTGATTTTGTGAAATTTTTCGACGGAAAATGGATTCCGTCGAAGATTTTTGACGGAAAATGAATTCCGCCGAAAATGGATGAATAAAATAAATGCAAAAGAAATTGATTTTCTGAAGTTTTTCGTTGGAAAATGGATTCCGTCGAAGATTTTTGACGAAAAATGTATTCCGTCGAAAACGGATGAATAAAATAAATGCAAAAGAAATTGATTTTGGGAAGTTATTCGACGGAAAATGGATTCCGTCGAAGATTTTTGACGGAAATTGAATTTCACCGAAAACGGATGAATAAAAAAATGCAAAAGAAATTGATTTTGTGAAGTTTTTCGACGGAAAATGGATTCCGTCGAAGATTTTTGACGGAAAATGAATTCTGTCGAAAATGGATGAATAAAATAAATGCATAAGAAATTGATTTTATGAAGTTTTTCGATGAAAAATGGATTCCGTCGCACATTTTTGACGAAAATGTATTCCGTCGAAAATGGATGAATAAAATAAATGCAAAAGAAATTGATTTTGTGAAGTTTTTCGACGGAAAACAAATTCCGTCGAAAACGGATGAATAAAATAAATGCAAAAGAAATTGTTTTTGTGAAGATTTTTGACGGAAAATGGATTCCGTCGAAGATTTTTGACCGAAAATGAATTCCATCGAAAATGGATGAATAAAATAAATGCAAAAGAAATTGATTTTGTGAAGTTTTTCGACGGAAAATGGATTCGGTCGAAGATTTTTGACGGAAAATGTATTCCGTCGAAAACGGATGAATAAAATAAATGCAAAAGAAATTGATTTTTTGAAGTTTTTCGACGAAAAATGAATTTCGTAGAAGATTTTTGATGGAAAATGGATTCCGTCGAAGATTTTTGACAGAAAATGAATTCCGTCGAAAACGGATGAATAAAATAAATGCAAAAGAAATTGATTTTTTGAAGTTTTTCGAAGAAAAATGAATTTCGTAGAAGATTTTTGATGGAAAATGGATTCCGTCGAAGATTTTTGACAGAAAATGAATTTCGTCGAAAATGGATTAATAAAATAAATGCAATAGAAATTGATTTGATGAAGTTTTTCGACGAAAAATGGATTCTGTCGAAGATTTTTGATGAAAAATGTATTCCGTCGAAAACGGATGACTAAAATAAATGCAAAAGAAATTGATTTTGTGAAATTTTTCGACGGAAAAAGGATTTCGTCGAAAACAGATTAATAAAATAAATGCAAAGAAAATTGATTTTGTGAGTTTTTCGACGCAAAATGGATTCCGTCGAAGATTTTTGACGGAAAATGTATTCCGTCGAAAATGGATGAAATAAATTAATGCAAAAGAAATTGATTTTGTGAATTTTTTAAACGGAAAATAGATTCCGTCGAAGATTTTGGACGGAATATGAATTCCGTCGAAAATGGATGAATAAAATAAATGCAAAAGAAATTGATTTTATGAAGTTTTTCGATGGAAAATGGATTCTGTCGAAGATTTTTGACGAAAAATGTATTCCGTCGAAAACGGATGAATAAAATAAATGCAAAAGAAATTGATTTTGTGATGTTTTTCGACGGAAAATGGATTCCGTAGAAGATTTTTGACGGAAAATGGATTCCGTCGAAGATTTTTGACGGAAAATGAATTCCGTCGAAAATGGATGAATAAAATAAATGCAAAAGAAATTGATTTTGTGAAGTTTTTCGACGGAAAATGGATTCCGTCGAAGATTTTGGACGGAAAACGAATACCGTCGAAAATGGATGAATAAAATAAATGCAAAAGAAATTGATTTTATGAAGTTTTTCGACGAAAAATGTATTCCGTCGAAGATTTTTGACAGAAAATGAATTCCGTCGAAAATGGATGAATAAAATATATGAAAAAGAAATTGATTTTATCAAGTTTTTCGACGAAAAATGTATTCCGTCGAAAACGGATTAATAAAATAAATGTAAAAGAAATTGATTTTGTGAAGATTTTTAACGGAAAATGAATTCCGTCGAAGATTTTTGACGGAAAATGTATTCCGTCGAAAACGGATGAATAAAATAAATGCAAAAGAAATTGATTTTTTGAAGTTTTTCGACGAAAAATGAATTTCGTAGAAGATTTTTGATGGAAAATGGATTCCGTCGAAGATTTTTGACAGAAAATGAATTCCGTCGAAAACGGATGAATAAAATAAATGCAAAAGAAATTGATTTTTTGAAGTTTTTCGACGAAAAATGAATTTCGTAGAAGATTTTTGATGGAAAATGGATTCCGTCGAAGATTTTTGACAGAAAATGAATTTCGTCGAAAATGGATGAATAAAATAAATGCAATAGAAATTGATTTGATGAAGTTTTTCGACGAAAAATGGATTCTGTCGAAGATTTTTGATGAAAAATGTATTCCGTCGAAAACGGATGACTAAAATAAATGCAAAAGAAATTGATTTTGTGAAATTTTTCGACGGAAAAAGGATTTCGTCGAAAACGGATAAAGAAAATAAATGCAAAGAAAATTGATTTTGTGAGTTTTTCGACGCAAAATGGATTCCGTCGAAGATTTTTGACGGAAAATGTATTCCGTCGAAAATGGATGAAATAAATTAATGCAAAAGAAATTTATTTTATGAAGTTTTTCGACAGAAAATGAATTCCGTCAAAAATGGATGAATAAAATAAATGCAAAAGAAATTGATTTTGTGAATTTTTTAAACGGAAAATAGATTCCGTCGAAGATTTTGGACGGAATATGAATTCCGTCGAAAATGGATGAATAAAATAAATGCAAAAGAAATTGATTTTATGAAGTTTTTCGATGGAAAATGGATTCCGTTGAAGATTTTTGACGAAAAATGTATTCCGTCGAAAACGGATGAATAAAATAAATGCAAAAGAAATTGATTTTGTGAAGATTTTTGACGAAAAATGAATTCCGTCGAAGATTTAGGACGAAAAATGTATCGTTAAATCCGAAGCAATAAACAAATCCATATAAAAATTTTCAACACTTAAATTCTTTTCATAAAGGTTTTCCAAAATAGCTGCTGTTCGTAAAAGTTCCAGCTAGCATAAACATGATGAAGAATACAGTCATCCAAAAGTACCAAAACATTAGTCATTACAGTTATCCAGTTTAAACAAACAGCAACAATAGTAATCCACGTATCAGCAATCAACAGCAAACATCATGTCTTCATGTGCTTTTATGTCCTCCTGCCATTTAGGAAAATAGCAGCCCCGAAGGGGTGAGAATAATCCCAGTAGTGTGGCAATAAAACCAGTAATATAACAATATTAACTAGGCACAAAATCATAAACAGTCACTTCAACATATACTTGTTCCTTTTCATTTTGTCATAATCATATATATTGCGTATATAACGCCTTTCCTTTGCGCTTTTAGCACCGTCGTGCGCGCACTTCACAGTGGAATCAAAATACCCTTGGCACCTGAGCTCCATGTGGATTCCATCTGTGGGCCTATGCGGACTGATGCCAAGTGTCCCATACCCCGGTACCTTGGGGATGCCTATATGATGCTTGCTCAAACACATGGTCCTGTACATAACTATTCTAAAACAAGGCCTATATGATCTTGTCATATGCATGCTATGCTATGCTTTCACACACAAAGCGTAAAAATGCGGTATAATGTAGATGCATGCTTATATACCTTTCATATGCGTTATGCTGCCACATAACGTCTTTACCTCATAGCCGTCACGGCACATTTTTGGCAGTTTCCTTTCATTATAATGGAACATAATATTTTTACGGCATATGGAGCATCATGTCATAATTCTATACCAGTAGTCAATAGTCACATTAGGCCTCATCGCCTGACACTTACCTTAGCTTTCCTTAAATATTACCAACGGCAGCGAAATATTCTCACTTCTTAAGCGCACCTAAATCAATTAAAACTAATCATTTACAGTGGCTATTTACAGCAGCAAAACAGTGAGCATACAGCAGCAAAACAGTGAGCATTTACAGCAGCAAAACAGTGAGCATACAGCAGCAAAACAGTGAGCATACAGCAGTGTTTACAGCAGCCAAAACAGTGGACATACAGCAGCAAAACAGTGAGCATACAGCAGTGTTTACAGCAGCCAAAACAGTGGACATACAGCAGCAAAACAGTGAGCATACAGCAGCAAAACAGTGAGCATACAGCAGTGTTTACAGCAGCAAAAACAGTGGACATACAGCAGCAAAACAGTGAGCATACAGCAGTGTTTACAGCAGCCAAAACAGTGACGTTTTAAACGTTTTCAAAACAGAAACAGTGGCGTTTTTAAAACAGAAACAGTGGCATTTTTAAAACAGAAACAGTGGCACTTTGAACTTCCAAAACAGTGGTATTTTATACATACAAACAGTGGCCTTTGAGGAGTAAAACAGTGGCATTTTTATGTATAAAACAGTGGCATGGAATGACTTAAACAGTGGTACATTATGCATAAAACAGTGGCATATGATGACTTAAAACAGTGGCCTTTTATGCATAAAAACAGTGGCATTTTAAGCATGGAAACAGTGGCATTTCAAGGCTAAAACAGTGGCATTTTAAGCATGGAAACAGTGGCATTTTATGAGTAAAAACAGTGGTATTACATGTATGAAAACAGTGGCTTAAGGGCACTAAAACAGTGACATACATGTGCAGCAACAGTGGCATGTAATGTGCAGAAACAGTGGCTTTTAAGTGCAGAAACAGTGGCTTAAAATGTGCAGAAACAGTGGCTTAAAATGTGCAGAAACAGTGGCTTAAAATGTGCAGAAACAGTGGCTTTTAAGTGCAGAAACAGTGGCATAAAATGTGCAGAAACAGTGGCATTTATGTACATAAAACAGTGGCATTTGTGTACATAAAACAGTGGCATTTGTGTACATAAAACAGTGACATATAATGGTGATATTGATGAACCGAAACAGTGGCATTTCATAAGAAAACAGTGGCACATTTCTCTTTAAAACAGTGGCCTAATCATACAAGAATTAGTGGCCTAAGCTCAAACATAACCATAAGATTTTTATGCATACAATTCATCATGAAGTGACTCCATTCTTATACTTTTATCATGCTCAACCAAGGATCCAAAGTAACACAAATACAAGAAGACATTCAAGCATTCATACATGGCTACACTAAGAAGGAATTCAAGGTTCAAGGCCTACCTCTTGTAGCACACACTTCACTACACCCTTCTAGCTCTACTTCACAACAAGTCCTCTCTTCCTAGGAGGTCCTATGCGCAAGCAAGGTGATGATGAGCAAGCTTGGACAGCTTCAAGGTTGAAGACAAGGCAGTACAGTGAGGGAATGTGAGTGGTCTAAGGCAAAGTCTTTCTTTCTCCAAAGTTCCTATGCTACACGGTTAAGAGAGGGAGGAGGTGAGGAAAGAAAATTTGCTGAATGTAAAGTGATGGCAGCCCTCCCTCATGCGCACATTATATAGTGAAAGTGAGGGGAAAAATGCTATGATGAACTATCATGAAATATTCAGATTTTTAAGAGATGATGGGGCTGCATAAAAGGCTGAAACAAGCAAGGTTTTGGCTTCTAAATTACTCTACTTACATGCACAAGGGTGAGGGGATTTGTTCAGATTTAAGGGCTGTCCAAAGTCAGAATTTTTCTCTGCCCAACAGCCATGGTTTGCGCACAAAGAGGTGTGGAAAGGGAGTGTCATGAGCACATGAGAGAGTTTTGCTAAGTCAACAAGTAAAACACTATGTGGCAGTCCAAAAATCTGCACTTGTGCAGTCCTTGGTGCGCAAATGATGAGGGGAAAAGGTGCAACAAGGGTGCAGATTTTGTGGCAGTCTAACACTCAATTTTTGGGCTGTCCATGTGCAGAAAATTTCTGCATAAAAGGCCATACCATGCGCACAATGATGAGGGGTGAGGGAGGTTCACTAAGTCCACAAGCTAGAGGGCTTTGTGGCAGCCAAGGATTCAGATTTATGGAGCTGCCCTCTGCACAAAAATGATGGGAATGCAGTCTCATGATGCATGTGGAAGGAGGAGGAGGTTTGACTCATGATGGCTGCAAAAGCTTGCAACAAAATCTGCACAATGCAGTCTAATGATGGAAGTGTAAGAGGGTTCTCCAAGTCAACAAGTTAGGCAATTTGGTGACACAAGAAATCTGCACAAAGGTCCCTCCCATGTGCGCCTAAATGGATGAGTATGCAGCCTAAAAACATGCTAAATTGCACATGTGTCCACCATGCAATAAAATTAAAATCAAGTGTGTATAATCAAGGTGAGGTGGCGGTCAAACATGAAGGAATTAGGCAGATTTTTCTAAGTGTAATCCATCTACATGTGCGCATAAAAGAGAGGGAAAACTTGAAGCCAAGTGATTGTTTCTTGATGCACAAGACACCCTAAATGGGCAAGGCTTAGGGGAAATAAAAATGGTTACAATTTGGGCTGAATAGGCTTGATCCAAGAGCCATCCTTGGGCCATTGGCCACACACACACAAAGGATCCATTCACACAAGTCCAAAAGCAACAAGTCCACACACTAGCCCACATCCAAACACTAATGCCTTCTAACACATACTCACATTACTCACATGATTTTAATAAATTCATATGCCTACATATACACCCTCCTATGATTTAATTTAATTAATTACCTTAGTCTTATCCAAGGAATAAAAATCAAACAATTCACAAGCCATAACACATAACACATAAACCATACATCCGAATTCTACACATGTACATATAGCATATAGTACTTAGGTATTTTACTAATTATACGGGATGTTACACTCTCCCCACCAAATAGGAATTTTGTCCGCAAAATAAACTTACTTAAGAGCTAAACAGTTCTGGATAGCGTTTCTGAACGTCTTCCTCGCGCTCCCAAGTGGCTTCAGCTGCCGATCTGTTGTTCCACAATACTTTCACCAACGGAATCTCTTTAGAACGGAGTCGTTTGACGGATCTTTCAAGAATTTGGAATGGTTGCACTTGATAAGTCAGATTTTCCTTGAGTTCCACTTCTTCCGACTGTAATACGTGAGATGGATCAGAGAGATACCTCCGTAGCTGTGACACATGAAATACATTGTGAATTCCTGACAGATTGGGTGGTAAAGCCAACCGGTATGCAGACTCTCCAATCCGGTCCATAATCAGATACGGTCCTAAGTACCGTGGACTTAACTTCTTAACTCCCATTCTCCTTCCGAGTCCCGATGTAGGAGTGATTCTCAAGAACACATGGTCTCCGACTTCGAAAGATAGAGGCTTATGACGCTTGTCGTAATAACTCTTCTGTCTGGCCTGAGCCCGCTGCATATTCTCCCGAATCTTCTTTACTTGTTCGGATGTTTCTTGGATTAGATCGGGTCCTAACATACTTCGCTCACCCACTTCAGTCCAACATAAAGGGGATCTGCATCTTCTCCCATACAAAGCTTCATACGGTGCCATCTGAATGCTGGAGTGGTAACTGTTGTTGTAAGCGAACTCAATCAAAGAAAGATAACTATCCCAGCTGCCTCCGAACTCCAAAACACAAGCTCGTAACATGTCCTCTAATGCTTGAATGGTGCGTTCCGTCTGGCCATCGGTCTGCGGATGATAAGCAGTACTCAACCTTAGTTGGGTCCCTAGTGCTCTTTGAAAGGATTCCCAAAACTTGGACGTAAACTTGGGATCACGATCACTGACAATGCTTGTAGGAACTCCGTGTAGCTTCACAATCTCCTGCAGATAGATTCTAGCAAGCCTTTCTGTATCATATGTGGTTCTAACACGCAAGAAATGAGCTGACTTCGTTAAACGATCGACAATCACCCAGATAGAATCATATCCTTCTCGCGTCCGAGGAAGTCCAACTACAAAATCCATCGAAATGCTGTCCCACTTCCATTCGGGAATCTCCAAAGGTTGAAGAAGTCCCGACGGTCTCTGATGTTCGTACTTCACCTTCTGACAAGTTAAGCATCGAGATACATACTCCGCAATATCACGCTTCATACCCGGCCACCAAAATGAGGTCTTCAAATCATGGTACATCTTCGTGGATCCAGGATGAACTGCATACTTACCCTTGTGAGCTTCCTGCAAAACTTCTTGTTTCAACTCTTCATTCGGCACAACCAGCCGTCCTTGGAATCTCCAGACATCATTCTCATCCTTTACTACCTCTTGGTTACCAACCAACTCGCGGACTAACTCTTCATCCTTCTGAGCCTCCTTAATTCTACTGATCAATTCATTCTCCACCCTTATATTTCCCAATCTTATGCTATTTCCTCTCTCGTCTACTGACAAGTTCAAGTCTCGAAAGGCCTCAAACAACTTCAATTCTTCCATCATCAGAGTTGCAGTGTGTAGAGTCTTCCTGCTCAGGGCGTCAGCTACCACGTTCGCCTTTCCGGGGTGGTACTTAAGTTCAAAATCGTAGTCCTTCAGAAATTCCATCCACCGACGTTGCCGCATATTCAGCTCCTTCTGGTCGAACAAGTACTTCAAACTCTTATGATCGCTGAACACGTCAAACTGCGAACCATACAAGTGGTGCCTCCAGATTTTCAGTGCGAACACTATAGCTGCTAACTCCAAATCGTGCGTAGGATAATTTTCTTCGTGAGGCTTCAGTTGTCGAGATGCATAAGCTACCGCCATACGATCCTGCATCAACACGCATCCAAGCCCTTTCAGCGACGCATCGCAGTAAACTTCGAACTTTCGAGTAGGATCCGGAATCGTGAGTACGGGAGCACTCGTCAATCTGCTCTTTAGCTCCAGGAAACATTCTTCACAGGCTTCAGTCCACTCAAACGGCTTGTCCTTTCGAGTGAGACGAGTGAGGGGTTGTACTATCTGAGAGAAATTCTGGATGAACCTTCGATAGTATCCGGCCAGACCTAAGAAACTTCGTACTTCGGTGACAGTCTTGGGTCGTTCCCAATTCATGACAGCTTCAACTTTGCTGGGATCCACCGCGATACCTTCTGATGAAATGACATGGCCCAGAAACTGGACCTCTTTAAGCCAAAACTCGCACTTCGACCATTTTGCGTACAACTGCTTCTCCTTCAAGACTTGCAAGACAATCCGTAGATGTTCAGCGTGCAGCTCTTCATTAGCCGAGTAAATCAGGATGTCGTCGATAAACACAATTACGAACTGATCAAGAAACGGGCGGAAGATGCGGTTCATGTAGTCCATGAATACCGCTGGAGCATTCGTAAGTCCGAATGGGATCACCTGATACTCGTAGTGCCCATAACGAGTCCTAAAAGCGGTTTTCGGAATATCCTCCGGTTTGACCCGGATCTGATGGTATCCCGATCGTAAGTCTATCTTGGAAAAGACTCTGGCTCCTCTCAGCTGGTCCATCAAATCGTCGATCCTCGGTAGCGGATACTTATTCTTCACCGTGACTTTGTTCAGCTGGCGGTAATCTACACACAGACGTAAGCTTCCATCCTTCTTCTTAATCAAGATAGCTGGAGCACCCCATGGAGAAGTACTCGGTCTGATAAATTCCTTTGCCAAAAGCTCTTCTATCTGCTTCTTCAACTCGCGCAGTTCCAAAGGTGCCATGCGATACGGGGCAATGGAGATTGGTCCAACTCCAGGAACAAGTTCGATCGAAAATTCTATTTCCCTATGAGGAGGCAATCGAGGTATTTCATCCGGGAATACCTCCTCGAATTCTCTAACTACCGGTACATCCTGAATTTGTTTGTCAATCGAGGTCTCAGCCTCGATCGACAAAAGATACCCTGCTGCTCCCTTGCGGAGCTCTTTTCTAACTTGCAATAAGGAAATGAGAGAGAAAGGTTGAAAATTACCATCCTTTGCAGGAACAATGACTTTCCCCGCTCGACAATCCAAAGTTATCCCGTTTTCCGTCAACCAGTCCATACCGATAATCACATCGAAGTTGAATACCGGCAGGACCACCAAGTTAACTGTATACGTGTTCCCTTCAAACTGCAAGGTAACACCTCTGCAGATCTCTGAGGCTGTGCACGATCCACCAGTAGGTGTGCTGATGTGTAACTCATAAGGTAACGGGGTTGGGGTGATGCCTATTTTCAAGGCAGTATGCTTTGCCATAAAAGAGCCAGACGCTCCAGAATCAAAGATAACAGAAATTGGGTGACCATTCAGAGTGACATTACCTTTGATCAGGTTGGGAAACTTCTGCGCTTCATTTGCATCCAATGTGAACACTCGAGCTTGCGGAGGCTGTTGGTCAGCGTTCTGGGGGCATTTGTAAGCAAATGTCCTTGCTGGCCACATCTGAAACATGCATTGTTGTTCTTGCGACAGACTCCAAAGTGGTTCTTTCCACATGTAGCACAAACAGTCGCGCCCTGTCGTCCAGTCGATGATTGACCCACCGTAAAGTTTCTCTTAAAGTTTCCAGGCCGCGCCTGCAACGGCGTACCTCTGCCTCGACCCCTACCAGGTGCCGTCCTGAAGAATCTGCCTGCTCGATTTCCTCCGTGGAATTGTGTTGGTGGCTTGTTCAAGTTCTTGGCCTCATTAATAATTCCTTCGGCCTGACGACTCTGGTTGATGAGTTCTGGAAGTGTACGATTAGCCGTTGTCAAGATGAGCTTGCGAATTTCCGGATGTAACCCGCTCTCGAACTTCTCTACCTGCCATTCTTCATCATAGATGTTCCGATCGAAGTTGGCGTACTCGATCAGCTGCCCGAACTTTGCGATATACTCGTTAACCGTCATGTTATCCTGCCTGAGAGACAGCAGTTCAGTGTGCTTCATCCTTCTCATTGCCTTAGGAAAATACTTGTCCAAAAACACTTGTCTGAACACGGCCCATGTTAGTTCCACGTTCTGAGCTCTCAGCAGAGCCCTCGCACCAGTCCACCATGTTAACGCTTCTCCCATCAGCTGGTACGACGCGTAGTCAGTCTTCTGCGCTTCTGGGCATGCCATGCGTTCGAAGATATGCTCAATCATCTGCAGCCACTTTGCTGCAGCCTCGGGGTTGTCTTCACCCTCAAAGGTGGGTGGTTGGAAGTTGCGGAAGTCTTTCAACCTCCGACGGGCAATTTCTTCTGCATTCTCATGCAGTGGGGGTTGGTTCTGATTCTGTTGCCTATGGTCACGCCATTCTTGGCTCATGTTCTGGATGAACGTTGCCAGTCCTCCAATAGTGGTGATAAGATCTTCTTCTGCATCGCCAGTCCTTCCCCGAGTTGAACCGCGACCACCCGCCATGATTCTGCACTCACAATACCAGGAAATGAGTTGATCAGGCTCACCGCAAGTTATTCATGGCAGCAGTCCCAAGTAGGTACTCGAGTTCAATTCGGACAAGTCAGCTATGCATCCGTGTCTTATCACAGAACAGTCCTAACCATCTAACTACCCTAGCAATATTTACTTAACTATAGCACATTTAAACAGTCAATCAGCAGATAAACACAAACAGCAGTCAATTCAATCAAACACAAGCAATTCCATGGACCAAACTGCTCTGATACCAATTAGTGTAACGCCCTCCCTTGTATGCATCCAAGAGAGTCGTTTGCTAAGCGGAATTAGAGTCGTTAACGTCACATGAGCTAACAAAGCAATAAACAAATCCATATAAAAATTTTCAACACTTAAATTCTTTTCATAAAGGTTTTCCAAAATAGCTGCTGTTCGTAAAAGTTCCAGCTAACATAAACATGATGAAGAATACAGTCATCCAAAAGTACCAAAACATTAATCATTACAGTTATCCAGTTTAAACAAACAGCAACAATAGTAATCCACGCATCAGCAATCAACAGCAAACATCATGTCTTCATGTGCTTTTATGTCCTCCTGCCATTTAGGAAAATAGCAGCCCCGAAGGGGTGAGAATAATCCCAGTAGTGTGGCAATAAAACCAGTAATATAACAATATTAACTAGGCACAAAATCATAAACAGTCACTTCAACATATACTTGTTCCTTTTCATTTTGTCATAATCATATATATTGCGTATATAACGCCTTTCCTTTGCGCTTTTAGCACCGTCGTGCGCGCACTTCACAGTGGAATCAAAATACCCTTGGCACCTGAGCTCCATGTGGATTCCATCTGTGGGCCTATGCGGACTGATGCCAAGTGTCCCATACCCCGGTACCTTGGGGATGCCTATATGATGCTTGCTCAAACACATGGTCCTGTACATAACTATTCTAAAACAAGGCCTATATGATCTTGTCATATGCATGCTATGCTATGCTTTCACACACAAAGCGTAAAAATGCGGTATAATGTAGATGCATGCTTATATACCTTTCATATGCGTTATGCTGCCACATAACGTCTTTACCTCATAGCCGTCACGGCACATTTTTGGCAGTTTCCTTTCATTATAATGGAACATAATATTTTTACGGCATATGGAGCATCATGTCATAATTCTATACCAGTAGTCAATAGTCACATTAGGCCTCATCGCCTGACACTTACCTTAGCTTTCCTTAAATATTACCAACGGCAGCGAAATATTCTCACTTCTTAAGCGCACCTAAATCAATTAAAACTAATCATTTACAGTGGCTATTTACAGCAGCAAAACAGTGAGCATACAGCAGCAAAACAGTGAGCATTTACAGCAGCAAAACAGTGAGCATACAGCAGCAAAACAGTGAGCATACAGCAGCAAAACAGTGAGCATACAGCAGTGTTTACAGCAGCCAAAACAGTGGACATACAGCAGCAAAACAGTGAGCATACAGCAGCAAAACAGTGAGCATACAGCAGTGTTTACAGCAGCCAAAACAGTGACGTTTTAAACGTTTTCAAAACAGAAACAGTGGCGTTTTTAAAACAGAAACAGTGGCATTTTTAAAACAGAAACAGTGGCACTTTGAACTTCCAAAACAGTGGTATTTTATACATACAAACAGTGGCCTTTGAGGAGTAAAACAGTGGCATTTTTATGTATAAAACAGTGGCATGGAATGACTTAAACAGTGGTACATTATGCATAAAACAGTGGCATATGATGACTTAAAACAGTGGCATTTTATGCATAAAAGTGGCATTTCATGACTAAAATGTGGCATTTTAAGCATGGAAACAGTGGCATTACATGGCTAAAACAGTGGCATTTTAAGCATGGAAACAGTGGCATTTTATGAGTAAAAACAGTGGTATTACATGCATGAAAACAGTGGCTTAAGGGCACTAAAACAGTGACATACATGTGCAGCAACAGTGGCATGTAATGTGCAGAAACAGTGGCTTTTAAGTGCAGAAACAGTGGCATAAAATGTGCAGAAACAGTGGCTTAAAATGTGCAGAAACAGTGGCTTAAAATGTGCAGAAACAGTGGCTTAAAATGTGCAGAAACAGTGGCATTTATGTACATAAAACAGTGGCATTTGTGTACATAAAACAGTGGCATTTGTGTACATAAAACAGTGACATATAATGGTGATATTGATGAACCGAAACAGTGGCATACATCTTCAAAACAGTGGCATTTTAATGTGATTTTGAACCGAAACAGTGGCATATTATCTACCAAAACAGTGGCACATACATAAAGAAACAGTGGCACATTACTCTTTAAAACAGTGGCCTAATCATACAAGAATTTGTGGCCTAAGCTCAAACATAACCATAAGATTTTTATGCATACAATTCATCATGAAGTGACTCCAGTCTTATACTTTTATCATGCTCAACCAAGGATCCAAAGTAACACAAATACAAGAAGACATTCAAGCACTCACACATGGCTACACTAAGAAAGAATTCAAGGTTCAAGGCCTACCTCTTGTAGCACACACTTCACTACACCCTTCTAGCTCTACTTCACAACAAGTCCTCTCTTCCTAGGAGGTCCTATGCGCAAGCAAGGTGATGATGAGCAAGCTTGGACAGCTTCAAGGTTGAAGACAAGGCAGTACAGTGAGGGAATGTGAGTGGTCTAAGGCAAAGTCTTTCTTTCTCCAAAGTTCCTATGCTACACGGTTAAGAGAGGGAGGAGGTGAGGAAAGAAAATTTGCTGAATGTAAAGTGATGGCAGCCCTCCCTCATGCGCACATTATATAGAGAAAGTGAGGGGAAAAATGCTATGATGAACTATCATGAAGTATTCAGATTTCAAAGAGATGATGGGCTGCATAAGAGGCTGAAACAAGCAAGGTTTTGGCTTCTAAATTACTCTACTTACATGAAAAGGGTGAGGGATGATTTGATCAGATTTGGGGCTGTGCAAAGTCAGAGAAATTTTCTGCATACTTGACCAAGTTGTGCGCACAAAAGGAGTGGGAAGGAAGTATCATGTCACATGTAAGGGCTTAGCTAAGTCAACAAGGAAACTAACCATGTGGCAGCCCAAAAATCTGCACTTGTGCAGTCCTTGGTGCGCAAATGATGAGGGGAAAAGGTGCAACAAGGGTGCAGATTTTGTGACAGTCTAACACTCAATTTTGGGCTGTCCATGTGCAGAAAATTTCTGCATAAAAGGCCAAACCATGCGCACAATGATGAGGGGTGAGGGAGGTTCACTAAGTCCACAAGCTATAGGGCTTTGTGGCAGCCAAGGATTCAGATTTATGGAGCTGCCCTCTGCACAAAAATGATGGGAATGCAGTCTCATGATGCATGTGGAAGGAGGAGGAGGTTTGACTCATGATGGCTGCAAAAGCTTGCAACAAAATCTGCACAATGCAGTCTAATGATGGAAGTGTAAGAGGGTTCTCCAAGTCAACAAGTTAGGCAATTTGGTGACACAAGAAATCTGCACAAAGGTCCCTCCCATGTGCGCCTAAATGGATGAGTATGCAGCCTAAAAACATGCTAAATGCACATGTGTCTACCATGCAATAAAATTAAATCAAATTATACATAATCAAGGTGAGGTGGCGGTCAAACATGGAGGAATTAGGCAGATTTTTCTAAGTGTAATCCATCTACTTGTGCGCATAAAAGAGAGGGAAAACATGAAGCCAAGTGGTTGTTTCTTGATGCACAAGACACCCTAAATGGGCAAGGCTTAGGGGAAATAAGAATGGTTACAATTTTGGGCTGAATTGGCTTGATCCAAGAGCCATCCTTGGGTCATTGGCCACACACACAAAAGGATCCAATCACAAATCCAAAAGCAACAAGTCCACACACACACTAGCCCACATCCAAACACTAATGCCTTCTAACACACACTCACATTACTCACATGCTTTTAATAAATTCATATGCCTACATATACACCCTCTTATGATTTAATTTAATTAATTACCTTAGTCTTAAGGAATGAAAATCAAACAATTCACAAGTCATAACACATAACACATAAACCATACATCCGAATTTTACACATGTACATATAGCATATAGTACTTAGGTATTTTACTAATTATACGGGATGTTACAATTATAATAATGTATTAATTAATAATTTTAATAATTTAATATTTGAGGTTATTGAATGTGAGGATACGGATCTCCTCCTAGTATATTATCATAGAAAAAATTTAACCTTGAATCATGTATATCATTATAAAATACCAAACAATATGAAATCAAAATTGGGATTATGCGTACCTTATTGGATCATCACAAAGCCAAAAGAAAGAAGGGACTACATGCCAGATCTTCCTCTCTATCACCTATTTCGATAAAGGCAGCCTCAGCGATGAGAGCATGATGGCTTATGGAGTTTAACTCCAGTATAAATAGGCTAGAGAGAGGACCTAGCTAATAACCCAGAGAAGAGTCTGTGCCCATGGGTCCACCCATCATCGAAAACCAGCGTCACACAAGAGCCTATTACTGTCCAACTATGCCCAATAACATCAGATGCCAGAAGCCCAATCAATTGTGATCGCAATAGGCTTAGTTACAATATTTATATTGATTATAATTGATTTACACAATTTTCCATCAATTTATTTAAACAATTAATAATAGTAATTATTTACTATATATTAATGCAAATCTAAGTTAAATCGATAATCGTTAACTTCTAGAATTATTATCTTTAATAATTATAATAATGGATTAATTAATAATTTTAATAATTTAATATTTGAGGTTATTGAATGTGAGGATACGGATCTCCTCCTAGTATATTATCATAGAAATATTTTAACCTTGAATCATGTATATCATTATAAAATACCAAACAATATGAAATCAAAATTGGGATTATGTGTACCTTATTGGATCATCACAAAGCCAAAAGAAAGAAGGGACTACATGCCAGATCTTCCTCTCTATCACCTATTTCGATAAAGGCAGCCTCAGCGATGAGAGCATGATGGCTTATGGAGTTTAACTCCAGTATAAATAGGCTAGAGAGAGGACCTAGCTAATAACCCAGAGAAGAGTCTGTGCCCATCTGTGCCCATGGGTCCACCCATCATGGAAAACCAGCGTCACACAAGAGCCTATTACTGTCCAACTATGCCCAATAACATCAGATGCCAGAAGCCCAATCAAATGTGATCGCAATAGGCTTAGTTACAATATTTATATTGGAATATCCATTAACCCAATTAATATTAAAATACAAAACTAATTAATTAATATTGCCCATAAAATAAAATTTCTAACATTCTACTAGTTGGTCTATATTAATTAATTTAATATTATTTTGAAAATCTTTTTAATATTATTTTGACAGTATAGCAAAAGGGTTTTATGTTTATTATGTTTTAGGAAAAGTGATTGTGTAATGTTATAGAGATTCGTTTTGCGTGCCATATTTTTTTCTTTTTCTTTTGTTTTAAAATGTGTCGGCCCCATAAAATATTGTGTGTGGAGGAATAGAGCTGTCAAAACAGCCCCCAGCCCGCAGGCTGGGCCCTATAGCCCCAAGTTTTAACCCCCTTTTTTTTCAGCACACATATTGGAGGGTTATTTTTGACCCTAGCCCCATTAACCCTCATTTCTTTTGGGTTAGGGTGGGGTTAACCGCGGACCAGCCCACTCTTTTTTTTTCTAAACCCTAAAACCCCAATTTCTCATTTCTCTCTCTGGTTTTCTTCTTCCAATTTCTTCTTCTTCACGCGTTCTTCTTCTTCGCAGTTGATACACTTCCTCAAGCAGTTTCTTCATCGTCATTAAGGCTTCCCTCTCTTCAATTTTCTCCTTCATATTCTTCTTCATTGTCTTCGTTGTGACTTGCAGCACGGTTCAACCATAAGGGTCTGAAGATGATGGGAATCAGAACCAGTGTTGTAGCCATGCCAGAGTCCCCCAAGAACACCGTGCTTGACGCTTGTTACTGGAGCTGGTGGTCGCACATGAGCAAACTTTCTGTTCTATGCTTTGATGGGTTTTCCTCAAATTCTTTGTTTTCTTGCTATGGAAAGAGAAAGAGATAGAGAATTTGGACTAGAAAATGACATTTCAGGTTTAGCTTATTCTTTTTAATTGAGGTTTTAATTGAGGTTCAGTGATTTGTAGGTTGTTGGAATTTATAAATTTAGTGGTTGTGAATATGGGTTTTGATAATCTAGATGCATTGATATTTCTAACGCAGGGTTAATGTTTCTAAATTTACTTTAACTGAAAAATTTTGATATTTTTTGTGGGTTCTGTTAGTACTGTAAATGTATAAGGATTTGTTTACAATGTGGCTTTCTAAGACAAACTGAAGCTGTCCAAATAGAAGAACACTATCTATGTGGAGTAAAGGATAATGATACAACATGATATATAGCTTTTGTATATATGTATGCAATTTAATTATCTTAAGTTCTCAACCATTTTTTGAGTAAGGATAATGTTACAGCATGATATATAGCTTTTGTATATATGTATGCAATTTAATTATCTCAACCATTTTTTGAGTGAGGATAATGATACAACATGATCACTTGCAACTTAATTCATGGTAGAGAACATGCCAGGACCTTCTTTGAGTGAGGAAGATGAGATTGAGGGTGGGAATGAGAATGAGGAAGGTGAAGGTGATAATGTTGACGGTGATGGAGGTCATACGGTGGAGGAGCCTAAAACACTAGAGAAAGTTCTGGAAAATGTGCAAGAGCTAGATGAGATAACAGAGGCAAAGCATATTGAACATTCAAAGACAGCACCTGCTGAGTTTAGAAGAGCAATTAAGGTTGTTCCAAGTGTTACTCTGATGCAGATTCTCACTTTCCTTGATGATCATTTTTTGAAGGCTTTAGAGAGTGCACAAGAAGTTACCAAGATGGTTGAGGCCACTAGGTTGCATTATCATTCCAATTTCGCTGATAATCGGGGTAATTAATTCCTTGTGTTGTGTTGTGTGTGTGTGTGTGTGTATCATTTTAGTTGATATTGTAGCTGCAGTTGAAGTTTAACCTCTTTAATTGCTAGTTGGACATGAATGGTTGAGCTAATTTTGGACTATATATGTATGCAATTTAATTATCATTTTTTTCCCTGTATTTCTATGCAATTTTGGACTACATTTGTTGGAGGGTTATATAGCTTTTGGCCTTTTGCAGGGGAAAGTCCTTGAGGTTTTAAAAAACTGGCCTGAGAGGAGTATTCAAGTTATTGTTGTAACTGATGGTGAGCGGATTTTGGGACTTGGGGATGTTGGATGTCGGGTATTTTTGTAGGGGAATCAAACTCCTTAATTTACATTTTACTATGAAAATATAGACATGGTACTAAAAGTAGATGACTAAGCCTTTTCAATTTCTGTTTGATAATATATGACTAATGAACAGTCTTGATCACTGCTTGATAATATATGAATACTTTTGCATTTCAGGTTCCGCCAAATTCAACAGAACCATTAGGAATACTTTTGC
>JAVKPL010006449.1:0-26746 GCA_032173675.1 Gastrolobium villosum | reverse complement strand
AAATGAATAGTTATTACGAAATCAAGTGTGCATGATGCTGTTGAGTAGGGAAGTAGAGTTGCGAATTGAGCTAAGGAAACAGAGAAGAAAAAAATGAACAAGGAGTGAAGGAGAACTCACAGTGAGGGCTTCCCTCATGGCGATCGGAGCGTTCGCCGCCGCCGCCGCCATGGTGGCTTGTATCGAAGAAGAGACGGATCTGCGGTGGCGATTGAAATCGAAGATGAAGAGCCATCAGAGTGATCCAAGTCACTGAGAGATCTGGAAGCAACTTGGACCCTCTGAAGCGAGAAAAGAAGAAGAGAGACATCTACCAGGTAGAAAGAAGAAAGAAGGTTGTTTGTGACCCTAATAAAGCAGGGAGAAAGAGAAAGAAAGGGAATTGAATTCTTAAGAAAATAAAACAATATCGTTTTATTTTCTTGAGGTGCCGGGAGGATTTTTTAAATTTTACGAGGAAAGTTCACTTCTTATGGGCTAATAACGCAAATTTAGGATTATAAATTAATAATATATTTTTATAAAATAGCATCATCACATAAAATTACATAATTAGAGACTAGTATTAACGGAGACGTGTAATTCTTAGCTGACAGCAGAATCGGAAAAGATCCTATTTTTGACATTTTTTTTCTATGTTCATTCGGGTAAATTATATAAATAACAAACAAATATAATTTAGGGTTAAATTAATCTCATGTTATATGAAAGTGTAAGAAATTTTAAAATATGATTATATGAAATTAGAACACCAAAAGATTTAAGCTTACTTGTTGAAGACACGATTGACACAATTCTTGATTTCTTGAATTCTTGAAAACCTCTTGGTAAATAATATGAACTTGAAATAATATGTCGCGTTTTAATCTAATACAGAGAGTTACAATATATAGAGAGCCTAATGGGCTTAAGTGAGAAGCCCAAACCTAGGGGTGATAATAAGGCCAGGGGCCTTAGGCCCGGCCCGGCTCGGTTCGTCTTTTTTAATTATTGGACCCAGACTTATACTCATACAAAAGTCTTTTTATTTAAAAGGCCTTAGGCTTCCATAGCCAGGCCCGGCCTTGAAGCCTTGGAGGCTGGCCCGTATACAATAAATTTATTTATTTTTTATATTAATCATTTGAGATAGCGAGTGCCACTTTTCATAATTACTAACAATATTTCATAATTACTAACAACGATTGGTAAAGAAACAAGAGATATGAAGACGAAGATATAAGATGTAGAAAAAGAAAGATTAAAAATGACAACAACAAAAAAAGATGAAGGTAATTTCGTTGCTGATGCTTTGGCAACCAAAGGGAAACTATTAGACACTTGGGATCTACAGCTTTTTCTTTGAGTCCCTATGGATTGTAGAGAGCTGTTTGCTAGAGATTTGATGGGCACTACTTGCCCAAACTTTGTTTCGTTTCTAGTTCTGTTGCTTTCTCCTTTATTCAACTTGGACCCTCTGAAGCGAAAAAAGAATAAGAGAGACATCTACCAGGTAGAAAGAAGAAAGAAGGTTGTGACACTAATAAAGCAGGGAGAAAGAGAAAGAAAGGGAATTGAATTCTTAAGAAAATAAAACAATATCGTTTTATTTTCTTAAGGTGCTGTTTGGTAGGAGGATTTTTTAATTTTTATGAGGAAAGTTCACTTCTTATGGGCTAATAAAGCAAATTTAGGACTATAAATTAATAATATATTTTTATAAAATAGCATCATCACATAAAATAACATAATTAGAGACTAGTATTAACGGAGACGTGTAATTCTTAGCTGACAGCAGAATCGGAAAAGATCCAACGGATACTGTTATTGACATTTTTGTTTTTTTATTTTCTACGTTCATTCGGGTAAATTATATAAATAACAAACAAATATAATTTAGGGTTAAATTAATCTCATGTTATATGAAAGTGTAAGAAATTTCAAAATATGATTATATGAAATTAGAACACCAAAAGATTTAAGCTTACTTGTCGAAGACACGATTCTTGATTTCTTGAAAACCTCTTGGTAAGTAATATGAACTTGAAATAATATGTCGCGTTTTAATCTAATACAGATAGGTACAATATATAGAGAGCTTAATGGGCTTAAGTGAGAAGCCCAAACCTAGGGGTGATAATAAGGCCTTAGGCCCGGCCCGGCTCAACTCGTCTTTTTTAATTATTGGACACAGACTTATACCTATACAAAAGTCTTTTTATTTAAAAAGTCTTAGGCTTTCATGGCCAGGCCCGGCCTTGAAGCCTTGGAGGCTGGCCCATTATGTACCTCTGGCAAGTGTGATTTTTCTGTGTTAAAATTGACAAGAATTGAGTCATAAGAGAGCAATTTAAATACATATTTACTAATTATGTTGATTCTTTGTATGTCAATAATATGCACCTGTTAGTTGTGTTTTTACAGGAAAAAGAAGCGAAATTTGAATTCAAAATTTGAATTCAAAACTGTTTTTAATTAATTCTTTCGTTACGTAATAAGTTTTAATTTAATTCTTCAGTTACGTAATAAAGTTTTAATTAAATCTTTACGTTATATGTTTCGGTAATAAAGTTGTAATTAATTATTACATTACACGTTTCAGGGGTAATTTTGGAAGATGCGGCGAAACCCTAGTTGCTACCTATGCAAAGGTTCCTCTCCACACACTTCATGACACACAATTCAGTCTTCAGAGGAAATCTCACACATTTTGATAATTCCATTCCATCTGGATCTGGAGAGACTGGAGGAGAAGGGCTCTGTGGCGTTCTTCGTTCTTCATCTTGTTCCAGTTAAAAAGGAAGAGATTCAAAAAATTGCGAGATGAGCATTTAAACATTACATCACATTTCAAACTATCCTCAATTAGCGCTGAAGCAAGTAAGGAAAGAATCTGTAATCAAAGCGCTGAGTCAAAGCACAGCTGGCACTACAGCAAATAATGATAGGATGCTTTGTCAGCATTACATCACGCTGAAGTGTCATCCTTATCTATACACGCAACATCACATGGACCACGCCCATAAACTCAAGTATAAAAAGGGTGGTCCTCCACCATTCCATGAATTCAGATCTGGACCGGGAGAAGAAAGGGGCAGCTGTGGAGTTCTTCGTTCTTCACCTTCTTCTTCTTTTTCTTTCTCTTTTATTTTTAGTTTATGTTGAATTTAGATCAGCGATCAGTATGTTGATTGGCTAGATCTTTTTATTGTAGTCAGGGTCACGATCCATATGTGAACCCTTGATACGAAGGATTGATTTGTGATTTTTGGTTTATATAATTATCTTTATTTTTACTCTGTGCGAATTTTATATTCCCTTTGTCAGAGTTGATGTAACGCCCTCCCTTGTATGCATCCAAGAGAGTCGTTTGCTAAGCGGAATTAGAGTCGTTAACGTCACATGAGATAACAAAAATCCTCATAGCAATATACAACCCGTAAGACGTTTCGAGTTTCTTATCACTTCTGTTTGGACGATAAAAAAATATTTCAAGTGATTTAGAAAGAGCACGTTTGGGGCTTCGCGTGCATATAAAATAATAGAAAATCCGAGTTCGTTTGCTCATAAAAACACCACCCGTAAGGTGCACTGTAAAAATTTCAGCACATAAGTCTTTCAAAAAGTCCTTTCACAAACGTTTTCCAAAATAGCCGCTGTTCATAAAAGTTCAAGATAAAATAGAGATGATAAAGTCTACAGTCATCCAAGAGTACCAAAATATTAATCATTACAGTCATCCAATTAATCAAACAGCAACAGTGATAATCCATGCATCAGCAAGCAACAGCAAAACATCACTCCTTCAAATGCTTTTACGTCCTCCTGCCATTTTGGAAAAATAGCAGCCCCGAAGGGGTGAGAATAATCCCAGTAGTGTGGCAACAAAACCAGTAATATAACAGTATTAACTAGGCACAAAATCATAAACAGTCACTTCAACATATCCTTGTTCCTTTTCCTTTTTCCTTTTCATCATATTCACATATATAGCGCATATAACGCCTTTCCTTTTCATCATATTCATATATTGCGTATATAACGCCTTTCCTTTGCGCTTTTAGCACCGTCGTGCGCGCACTTCACAGTGGAATCAAATATCCCTTGGCACCTGAGCTCCATGTGGATTCCAACTGTGGGCCTATGCGGACTGATGCCAAGTGTCCCATACCCCGGTACCTTGGGGATGCCTATATGATGCTTGCTCAAACACATGGTCCTGTACATAACTATTCTAAAACAAGGCCTATATGATCTTGATACATGCATGTCATGCTATGCTTTCACACACAAAGCGTAAAAATGCGGTATGATGTAAGATGCATGCTTATATACCTTTCATATAGCCATCACGGCACATATACTTTTCATATGCGTTATGCTGCCACATAACGTCTTTACCTCATAATCATATAGCCATCACGGCACATTTTTGGCAGTTTCCTTTCATCATAATGGAACATAATATTTTTACGGAATATGGAGCATCATGTCACAATTTTATACCAGTAGTCAATAGTCACATTAGGTAATATCGCCTGACACTTACCTTGTGTGCCTTAAACAATACCAAACAGCGGCGAAGTATCTCGCTTCTTAGGCGCACCTAAATCAATTACAACCAATCATTTACAGCGGCGATATACAGCAGAAACAGTGAGCATACAGCAGCGTTTTGCAGTGGAAAACAGTGAGCATACAGCAGTGTTTTACAGCAGAAAAACAGTGAGCATACAGCAGCGTTTTACAGCAGAAAACAGTGAGCATACAGCAGCGTTTTACAGCAGAAAACAGTGACGTTTGTTCTTAAGAACAGTGAGCAGAAACAGTGACTTTTTCCTTGAAAACAGTGGACAGAAACAGTGACGTTTTACTTAAAAATAGTGGACAGAAATAGTGACGTTTTACTTGAAAACAGTAGCACCTTACAGCAGAACAGTGAACGTTTTAAAACAGAAACAGTGACATCTTGGACCTCAAAACAGTGGCAGAACAGTGGCATTAGACAGTGGCATTTGAACATCAAAACAGTGGCATAAGTAGTGTTATTTGTGCATCAAAACAGTGGCATGAATGGTTGCATTTGAACATGAAACAGTGACATAGGTAGAGGTATTTGCACACCAGAAACAGTGGCAAAGGGAGTGGTTTTTGAACATTAAAACAGTGGCATGAATGATACATTTGAACATCCAAAACAGTGATATAAATCATGATTTTTAGACATTAAAACAGTGGCATAAATAGTGATTCTTGATCATCAAAACAGTGGCAAAATGGGAGTATTTAGACACCAATACAGTGACATAGAGGGTAGTGTTTGGACATCAAGATGGTGGTTATTTTATGCAGAAACAGTGGCTCATTAAGTACTAAAACAGTGAGTGTTTTTGGTGCAAAACAGTGACATATGTGGCATTAAAACAGTGAGTATTTTATGCAGAAACAGTGGCACATAATGGACTAAAACAGTGAGCATTTTATGCAGAAACAGTGGCACATAATGGACTAAAACAGTGAGCATTTTATGCAGAAACAGTGGCACATAATGGACTAAAACAGTGAGCATTTTATGCAGAAACAGTGGCATGTGAAGCACTAAAACAGTGGCATATGTGTGCAGAAACAGTGGCATCAAAATGGTGAGCTTGTCCAACCGAAACAGTGGCATATGCATTCTCAAAACAGTGGCACTTTCACACAAAACAGTGGCATCAAGATGGTGCTCTTGTAAAACTGAAACAGTGGCCTATTCATTCCAAAACAGTGGCATATATCTCCTCAAAACAGTGGCATATTCATACAAGAAACAGTGGCATGAACTTAAACATAACCATGAGACTTTCATTCTATAACTCATGCATACAAGTCATCATAAAATAGCTCCATCCTAATACTTTAACCATGCTCAATCAAGAATCCAAAGCAAAACATATTCAAGGAGACATTCAAGCACACACATGATTACACACCATGAAAGAGGTCTAAGTTCAAGGCTTACCTCTTGTAGCACACACTTCTTGCTCACACACCACACCTTTCTAGCTCTACTTCACAACAAGTCCCCACTTCCTAGGATGATCTATGCGCATAAAAGGTGAGGAGGAACAAACTTGGACAGCTTCAAGGTTGAGGACAAGGCTGGACAGTGAGGGAAGGTGAGTTGTCTTAGCAAAGTTTTTCTTTCTCCAAGAGGGCTGTATGATCGGCTAGGAGAGTGAGGGAGATGAGGAAGGAAAGTTGGCTGCACTTGTACATGAGGCCAGCCCTTCCTTGTGCGCATACTTAAAGGGAAAGTGAGGAGAGGTGGCAATGATTAAACATCATGAAAATTCTGGTTGCTTGAAGAAGTGGGGCTGCACACTTGGACTGAACAAGCAAAGGGTTGCTTCTAACATACACTATGCACATGCAAGGAGTGAGGAGAGGAGAGTTCAGATCTGAACAAGGTGCTGCCAAGTCAGAATTTTCAGCACAAACAGCCAAGTCTTGCGCACATGGTGGAGTGGAGGGAGTTGTCATCATGAGCACAGGTTTGTGGCAGCCTAGACTCTGATTAGGAGCAGTCCTTGTGCGCATAAGATGAGAGGTTGCAGCCCCAAAATCCTACTTTGATGCATGTGGAAGCAAGGGGCAGATTTGGCTCATGATGGACTGCCAAAAGCATGCAAAAATCTGCACATTTCAGCCTCATGATGGAAGGTGTAAGGTGGTTCTCCAAGTCAACACTCAAAGGCAGATTTTGTGTCATAAAAATCTGATCCAAGCCCTCTTCATGTGCGCCAAAATGAAGAAGAATGCAGCCTAAAATCATGCTAAATGGTACATGTGTCTTCCATGCAATGAAGTTGAAATCAAGTGATGCACAAGCTAGGTGATGTGGCGGTCAAACAAGAGGAAAATTGGCAGATTTTTCTAAGTATTTTCTACCTCTTGTGCGCATGAATGAGTGAGAGAATACATCAAGTCAAGTGAAGGTTCCTTGGTACACAAACAACCTTGTTGGACAAGGCTTAGGGGAGGTAAAAGTGGTTTCAACATTGGGCTGAACAAGATTGATCCAAAAGCCTCCTTGGGCCAATGGCCACACACACAAAGAATCCAATCACACAAGTCCAATAGTGACAAGTCCACACACACTAGCCCACTTCCAAAGTCCAATAAACACTAAAGCCTTCTAACACACACTCACATTACTCATATGATTTAATTCACATGTCTACATATGTATCCTCCTATGATTTAATTTAAATACTTACCTTAGTCTTATCCAAGGATAAAGATCAACAATTCGCAAGCCATCACACATAACCCATAAATCCGAATTCTACACATACATCTATAACATATAGTACTTATGTATTTTACTAATTATGCGGGATGTTACAGTTGATCAATCTGATAGTTGGGGATATTCTGAGGATCAAAATCCTAGATAGGAATGTTGGGGTTTTGATCTCGAAAGGGGGTAAGATAACAATCTGTATGCGTGCTAGGAATAGACGTGTATACGATTGCAGATGCTTAAATTATCACGCCCATTGCTTGATCCCATGAGAAACATTGCAAGGAATTGGGGTTTCTCGTGGGATTAAAGGGTTAACCCTGCAAGGAATTGAGGGTTAACTATTAACTCTTTTTAGAGATAATTTATCTGAGTGATTATATAAATAATTATTGTAAATCAATCCGGAGTAAAAAGCGGGGATCATTTGGTGAATGAACCCTGGCTACAATGCTTTTCTCATAATTTTCTACAAATCAATTTTCAATTTTATTATTTTATTTTTCAATCTAAAAACACAAAAACAAGTCTTTTATTTTCAAAATTCAATTTCCATCAAATTGACAATATTTGTCAAAAACCCTATTTGAACTTTTCCATTCTTTGAGAAAAAGTTTAATTGATATTAGATCCCAATCCCTGTGGAGACGAACTTTTCTTATCACTTTATTACTTGTGCGATCGGTATACTTGCCGGAGAGCATCAAGTTTTTGGCGCCGTTGCCGGGGATTGGCTTTCTTATATCATATAATCTTGATCTTTAAGATTGGATTTTGTGAATATTTTTATTTTATTTATTTTTATTTTTATTTGAATAAAAGAGAGTGCAGATATGGCTGGGAACAATGATGAAGTGGACAATCCACTCATGGATACAATCCTTACACCAGCATTCAACAGACCAAATTCAAGCATTGTTCATCCAGAAGTGGGGAACAACCATTGGGAGCTCAAGTCTGCCAATATTCAGTTGGTAGAGCGTGCTCAGTTTGGTGGAGAGGCTGATGAGGACCCTCACAGGTTCATTGACAGATTTCTGATGATCTGTGACTCCACTAAACACCCTCAAGTGTCCAATGATGCAGTCAGGCTGAGACTGTTTCCCTTTGCTCTTAAAGGGAAAGCCTTGAATTGGCTGGAAAGGCAACCAGCAAGAAGTATTCCATCATGGGAGAGTCTATCAAACAAATTCTTTGCTAAGTTCTTTTCCATGGAAAGATATAACCAGATGGTGAATGATATCACCAATTTCACGCAGGCTGAGGGTGAAACTATGTGTGTAGCCTGGAACCGCTTTAAAGATCTAATGAGGAGATGTCCTCATTACCCCATGACTAATGGTGATCAAGTCCGAATCTTTTTCAATGGGTGTAAACCTGAAGTTCGGATGGTGCTGAATGGTGCAGCAGGTGGTAGCATCAAATTCTTGAGAGCAAATCAAACTCTGGAGTTGATAGAAAGAATGGCTGCCAATGAAAATGAAGGTTTGACAGCCAAGCCTAAGAGAGGTATTCTACACCTGGATAACAATGATGCGGTTCTGGCTGAGAATAAATTGTTAGCACAACAGCTAGCAAATTTGACCTCAAGGCTGGACAAGATGCAATTTTCCACTATGCAAGTTGCATCTGTGGTTTGTGAATATTGCAAGGGTGAGCATGAATCCAATGAATGCTCATCTTTATTATCTTCTGACTCTCCTCAACAAGTGCAGGTGAATGGAGTATGGTATAAGCAAAGGTCTCCACCAAGAAACATTCCTAGGAATCAGAATTTCCCTTCTGGAAATAACAATTTTCAGAGGAGAACTCAAGGCATAGGACTGGATTACAATTCCAACAACTACTTGCAGCCTCCACCAGTCCAAGCTAAGGAGCCTTCTGAATTGGAAAGGTTAGTTGGACAAATGGCCCAACACTCCAATGCCTTCATGGAAGAGACTAGGGCCACCACTAAAAACATGAATGCTTCTATCAGGAATTTAGAGAATCAAGTTGGCCAGCTGGCTAAGCAAGTTGCTGATAAAAATCCAGGCACTTCCTCTAGTAACACATTTAAGAATTCCAAGGAGGATTGTATGTTTATCACAACTAGAAGTGGTAAGGAGGTAGGAGCTCCAGAAAAGCTTAAGGTGGTGGAGGAGCCAGAAAAAGAGGAGATTCCTTCTGATGTACAGACACCTCTTCAGAAAGGTGAAGAAAAAGAGCCTCCTATTGTTGCTGAAAAGAAGAAGTTTGAGCTGAGTCCTGAATATGTGCGAGCCATGGCACCTTATCCTGGCAGATTCAATAAGGATGCTCAAAAGCAATAATATGGCAGATTTCTTGATATTTTCAAGAAATTACATATAAATATTCCTTTTGCTGAAGCCTTGGCTAGCATGCCCAATTATGCCAAGTTTATGAAGGACCTCTTGTCAAGGAAGCACAAGTTGCAGGAATGCCAAACGGTGACACTCACTGAAGAGTGTAGTGCTATAATTACAAAGAAGTTCCCGCCTAAGCGTCATGATCCAGGGAGCTTCAATATTCCTATTGAAATTGGGAACACCAAATTTGGTAGAGCCTTGTGTGATCTTGGGGCAAGTATAAATTTAATGCCCTTGTCTGTTTGTAAATCTTTGGGGATAACTGATTTGAAACCCACTTTGGTATCTCTTCAACGTGCTGATAAGTCTGTAAGAAAGCCTAGTGGAATAATAGAAGATGTTCTTGTGAAGGTAGACAAGTTCATCTTCCCTGCTGATTTTGTAGTGTTGGATATGGAAGGAGGAGCTGAAATGCCACTTTTGCTGGGTAGACCTTTCTTAGCTACATCTCGTGCACTGATTGATGTGGAAAGCGGGAAGCTAGAGCTAAGAATGAATGATGAAACCGTTACTATCCATGTCTTTGATTCTTTAAAACAGTCTTCTCACAAAGACGATTGTTTTAATCTTGAAGTTGTAACGGAAGAACAAGATGTAGCGGTTGAACTTCCTCAAAATTTAAAAGATGATGCCAAAGAAAATGGAAACCCAAAAGTGGAAGTGAAAGATCTTCCTAAAAATTTAAATGATGATGTCAAAGAGGTGAGAACGCTTCAAGAGAGGCGTACTCCTACAAAGAAGAAGGTAAGAAGAAAGGAAGTACTGAAATTCTTTGATACAAGTTGGAAGAGATACCGGGAGCTGAAATTTGACAAGAGACACCGAGACTCTATCTCTCGGAAAAATCAAAGTTTCAAAGAATTCTTAACATGGATCCATGGTTTGGATCAAATCTGGGAATGGTGGTCCCATACACCAAGGCAACCAGTACCACCAGACCCTTCATTTGCTGAGTCATCCCACACTGCTGAGGGGGATGACATGGAGGGCTGATCTTATCTCCTTGCTGATGGAGATCTTGTATATTAGTTTATTTTTCTGTTTCGTATTTTTAAGTTATTTTGTGTTGGTATATTTTGCTCTGATGTTTTAATGTGTGCATTATAGTTTCTTCTATATGCCACTATTTGTTCTATTGTGCAGGATTTTCTTCCTTCTTGGGGTTTAATTATTGCTGAGGACAACAATGCTCTAAATCTGGGAATGGTTGGCTTGCACCTTAGAACTGCAATTCTTCTATCAGGGGAGATATTCTAACTCTTTTAATTTTCTTAGTTATTTTGTGTGCTATAAAAAAAGAAGAAGAAGAAAGTGTGTTATCCCAGGTTTAAATGTGCTCATCTTGTTAATGTACATGATTGAATTTTAGGAAATATATTGTATGACTTTCTGGCATAACATTGCATAAGCATAATTGGATTGCATGATTGCTCGTTTGTCTGAGTTAAGATTGTGAATTCTGATAAATGTCTGAAGTCAATTGTCCTGAGTCTGCATTGATACCATAGCTGTGAGGTTTTGAGCCTAAACACTGAAATTTTTGTTGAGAGGTCTCACTGTTGTAATACTCTAGAACTTGAATTGTTTCTCTATTATGCATGCATTGATTGATATGACAAAGGCATTTTGTTCTTATTTGCTATTGGCCAAAATAACCCACCTGTATGAGATTTTCCCTTGCTACCCCTTTGAGCCTGAACTTAATTCTTGATAAATGACCTGTGGCCTGATTGATGGCTTAGCCTATATCATTTTTTCGTGACTTAACTTGATTGAGATTGAATCATTGAATGTGTTGAAAATAAAATAAAGAGATTGAGGTAAGCTCCACAATGGTCAAGTAATTAAGGGAAGAAAAAAAAAAGAGTCATCTATGCCCTTAAAAAAAAAAAAAAGAGAGAGAGAAAGGGCAAAATGAAAAAGAGAAAAAGAAAAGAAAGCAAGAAAAAGGAAAAGAGTAAAAGGTGGTTAAAAGGAATTAATTCCCGAAATTCTGTGGGAATGTTAGTGGAGCAAAACAATTGATTGAATCTGTTAAAAGTGAAATAATATCAATTTTCAATCTCTTGGTTGTTTGAGCTACTATCCAAATTTTCCTACCTATTAGCCCGGCCAAGTTACAACATGTGAAGTCCTTTTGATCAATTGATGCATGTGTTTGATTCTTCAATTTTAAGAATTTTTGAGAATATAATCAAGCATATGGTAGTGTTATAGCTTTGAGTAATTGAGTGTTCATGATACCCTTAAACACCGAGTGTTGAGTGAACATTATTTATCTGTGTGAGGGGTAATCAATGTAGACTTGCATCTTTAAGAAGCTGATGGCATTATTGGAAGTTCATTATAACACCTCAAATATTTAAATGTCTATTTTAATATTATATTATGAAATGAAAGTTGGTGGATTAGTGAAAATCCAAGAATTATGGCCAAAAAGAGGCAAAAGGGCAAAATGGTAAATTGTCAACCGTGTGTTATGAGGCTTAAATACTGAGTTAGAGATTTCAAATGACAAAAATAATGCTGAAAATGGAATCAGGGCGGAAAATTGAGTAAATAGGCAAATTTGGGAAAAATTGATGAATAGTGACCTTTTAGTGTTAAATACTGAGGTGTGAGTGTACCGATAGGTGTGAAAATTTTATCATTATTTTGGAGAAATAAAAATATGTCATGGACTGGAAAAATATGTAGATTAAGGATTTGTGATCGGAATTTTTATCGGAGTCAAAGTTAGATCGCGTGTGGGACCCGTGTGACCGAAGTCACTTGGCCCCACCTCCTTTTTCTTTCCTTCTTTCTCTCCTTTTCCTCTCTTTCTCGCGCACACACAGGGAAGAAGGAACCAAACACCATTTCTCACCATTTTCTTCATCTTTTCTCCATTTCATCATTTCTCCACCGAATCGCTTGATTTTGGTGTTGAAATCTATCGTAAACAACCTTCCAAAGCCATTGGTAGCACTTAGAAGCCTTGAATCCATCTCTTTGGCCGCGTTTTTGAGCAACTCAGATTCGACCCATTAGTGTTTTTGGAGATTTCTTGGAGTTTTGATCTTCAAATGGTTTAGTGAAGCCTTGGTGGTGATCATACCACACATTGTAAGTATATTTGTGGTCTTTTGATGGTTGATTTCTTAGATCTATGAATTTGTGTTCAAACCTTTGATTTTGGATGTGTGATGATAGAGAGCCCAAATGGAAAAATGCTATTAGATGAAAAGGCCTTAGAATCATGTTTGTAAGCTAGAAATGCTATGTTAAATTTTGGTGAAAAATATAGGTTTTTTTAACTTAGAGGAATTTGAGGAATTTTGATGAAAAATGAGTTTTGTGTAATTGGGATTTGATGATTGTTGTAGGGTGCCTCACACGGTTGGAATTGTGAAAAGTTGATTTGGAGCATACGTTTGGAACGGTATCGCTCGTGTTAAGGTAAACTCTTGGAACTTGGGTTTAATCCCTAGTGAGCTCCACCACACCTAGAGGAAGGTTGTGGTTGGATTATGTGGTTATGACATGATGTGTTTGTATGCTTGTATGCATATTGCTTGTATTGTGTGAAAATTGTGTGGTCACTGGCCAGTTGACAAGTGGAGTTTGGTCATCCGCTGGGTTCGTCCTTGTGAGAATGCCAGTCGGGTATTGCCGTGGAGTCGACTCTGGGAGCGGCGCCAGGATGATCCAAACGTGGGACGTCCGCCGGATAGGGCTCATGAGGAGTTCCGGTTGGGTATTGCCATGGAGTCTTCTCAACCATGGGAGAGGCGCCAGGACTGTCTCGGGAGTTATATGATGGAGTCCTTGAACACGAATCCATGAGTGGATGTTCTTGGGTGTCTCCAGGAGGATGGTGATATTGTTTTACTTGCATATCATATTATGTCATTTTGATACATTTTAGTGAGCCATGGAGTGGAGAGAGCCTCTAGCTCCATTGGTTTACTGAGATATATCCGTATATCTCACCCCGTGTTTGGGGGACCACATTTCAGGTCACTATGAGCCGGGAGGAGCTTCGGGCAAGAAGCCCGTATAGTGGACGTTGGTTTGGCATGCGGTACATTGGATTGCATGGCTTTTTGGAGGAGTTTATGGAGTGCACATAGCATACCATTAGTATTTTGAGACTTAGGTCATGAACATATCGCATGATGTCATTTCCATGCTTTTGTTAGTGTTCATGGTCATATGCTAAGTCTTGTTATGTTTTATTATTCATGGCTTGGATAACTGTATATTTTGAGTGAGCATGGGACTTGTCCATTGCCACATTCATAGCCTTGAAGTCTTGATGTGTAATGTTGTAAAATGGTCCATATTTGCATGTAAATGGCCATTATTTTGAGAATGTTGTAAATGATGTTTAACTTAAGGAAATTGAATGATGGAAGGGCCTAGAGCCAACATTAGGACATGATTATGTGTTATGTGGAGTACCAAGGGGTTAGGGATGGATTACACACCCTTTTTGGGGCTCAAAACTGCTGTAATCTGTCATTTTGCTGCATAGTAATCGATTACCCAAGCATGGTAATCGATTACCATGCAACAGGGGACGAAAAATTGGCTACTGTCTGCACTGGTAATCGATTACTGGCCTTTGGTAATCGATTACCATGTGAGGTAATCGATTACCCAAAGATGGTAATCGATTACCAGAACAGAGGAATTGAAAAATTGGCTACTGCCTCATTTTTGACAGGTGGTAATCGATTACCACCCACTGGTAATCGATTACCACAGTGTAAATTTTGAAAATTCAGGTTTTTCTAGACTAAAAGAAAGGGGCTTAACTGGATGGGTAGTGTAACAGCCCGTTGTACACCGGTATTGTTAACATTGATTATGATATTAAGCGCAGTTACAATCACAGTGATTAGATTAATTAAATTACGGGCAAATTTTTCTTTTAACATATTCCTTTTCTTTTCCGTAAATACTTTTTCCGTAATCAATTAAAACCACACTATAATTGTAAATGCCATTTGCGGAATCATACACTTTATAACATCATAAATCTTCCCTTTTATTCAATTCATTTAAACTCACCATCTTACTCTCATCTTTTACCAAGTTGTAGTCCTTTACGTTGTCTACGCGTGGTTTCAAACCACGTATCATTTGGAGTTCTACCCATCAAGTTAAGCCTCTTCCTTTTAGTCTAGAAAAAACTGAATTTTCGAAAATTACACTGTGGTAATCGATTACCAGTGGGTGGTAATCGATTACCACCTGTCAAAAATGAGGCAGTAGCCAATTTTCTCATTCCTCTGTTCTGGTAATCGATTACCAGCTTTGGGTAATCGATTACCTCACATGGTAATCGATTACCAAAGGCCAGTAATCGATTACCAGTGCAGACAGTAGCCAATTTTTCGTCCCCTGTTGCATGGTAATCGATTACCATGCTTGGGTAATCGATTACTATGCAGCAAAATGACAGATTACAGCTGGTTTGAGCCCCAAAAAGGGTGTGTAATCCATCCCTAACCCCTTGGTACTCCACATAACACATAATCATGTCCTAATGTTGGCTCTAGGCCCTTCCATCATGCATTTTCCTTAAGTTTAACATAGCATTTCTAGCTTACAAACACGATTCTAAGGCCTTTTCATCTAATAGCATTTTTCCATTTGGGCTCTCTATCATCACACATCTAAAATCAAAGGTTTGAACACATATTCATAGATCTAAGAAATCAACTATCAAAAGACCACAAATATACTTACAATGAGTTGTATGATCACCACCAAGGCTTCACTAAACCATTTGAAGATCAAAACCCCAAGAAATCTCCAAAAACATACATGGGTCGGATCTGATTTTGCTTGAAACGCGGCCAAAGAGATGGATTCAAGGCTTCTAGGTGCTACCAATGGCTTTGGAAGGTGGTTTACGATAGATTTCAACACCAAAATCAAGCGATTCGGTGGAGAAACGAAGAAATGGCAAGAAATGGTGAAAATGGAGGTTTTGGTCTCTTTTCTCTCTGAAGGTGCGCACGGGAAGTGAAGAGGAGAGGAAGGAAATAAGGAAAGAAAAAGGAGGTGGGGCCAAGTGACTTCGGTCACACGGGTCCCACACGCGATCCAACTTTAACTCCGATAAAATTTCCGATCACAAATCCTTAATCTAAACATTTTTCCAGTCCATAACATATTTTTCTTTCTCCAAAATAATGATAAAATTTTCACACCTATCGGTACACTCACACCTCAGTATTTTAACACTAAAAATTCACTATTCATCAATTTTTCCCAAATTTGCCTATTCACTCAATTTTCCGCCCTGATTCCATTTCCAGCATTACTTTTGTCATTTGAAATCCCTAACTCAATATTTAAGCCTCTTAACACACGGTTGGCAAATTACAATTTTGCCCTTTTTGCCCCTTTTGGCCATAATACTTGGATTTTCACTAATCCATCAACTTTCATTTCTCAATATATCATTAAAATAAACATTTAAATACTTGAGGTGTTATATTCACCCCACCTTTTTGAAATTTTGTCCGCAAAATTAAATCATACCTGCTCACTAACTCAGGATACAGCCGGAGAATCTCGTCCTCCCGCTCCCAAGTAGCCTCCTCAGGTGTGCGGCCTTCCCACTGAATCTTCAGCATGGGAATCACTTTACTCCTCAATCGCTTTTCACTGCGATCTAACACTGCAATAGGACCAATGGGAGTCTTCAAGTTCTCCCTGATTTCAATATTATCCGGCATCACAACATGTGATTCATCCGGAACATAACGTCGCAACTGCGACACATGAAAGACATCATGTAAATTAGACAACTGAGGGGGTAAGGCAAGCTGATAGGCCACCAATCCTACTCTTTTCATAATCTGATATGGCCCAATGAATCGTGGACTCAGCTTCCTCACACCCAGCGCACGGCCAACACCTGTGACCGGCGACAAACGTACGAAAACATGGTCACCTTCCTCAAATTCCAGCGGTCTATGCTTATTGTCATAATAACTTTTCTGCCGATTCTGTGCCTGTTTCAACCTTTCTCTGATCATTTCAATCTGCACTGTCGTTTCCTGCACAAAATCCGGACCAAATCTTTCTTTATCGCCTACCTCAGTCCAACAAGTGGGCGTGCGACACCTCCTGCCATATAAAACCTCGTATGGTGCCATACCCAGACTGGAATGAAAACTGTTATTATAAGAAAACTCCACCAGTGGTAAGTACTTATCCCAAGCATTACCCTGTTCCAGTGTGCATGCTCTCAACATATCCTCCAGTGTCTGTATGGTCCTCTCAGTCTGACCATCAGTCTGCGGGTGATAAGCAGTGCTCAGTCGAAGCTGAGTGCCAAAAGCCTGTTGCAAAGCTCCCCAAAATCGTGAAGTAAACTTCGGGTCCCGATCACTAACAATGCTAATCGGTATCCCATGGAGTCTAACAATCTCCTTCACATACAATGTAGCCAACTTCTCTGTAGTGTAGTCCACTCGTACTGGTAGAAAATGTGCAGACTTCGTGAGTCGGTCCACAATAACCCAAATCGAGTCATAACCAGCTTGAGTTCGCGGCAATCCAACAACAAAATCCATAGAAATACTTTCCCATTTCCATTCAGGTATATCCAACGGCTGAAGTAGTCCAGCAGGTTTCTGATGCTCTATTTTCACTTTCTGGCAAACCAAGCACTTTGACACGTACTCGGCAACATCCCTTTTCATACCAGGCCACCAGAACTTAACTTTCAAATCTTGGTACATCTTTGTGGCACCTGGGTGGATAGAATATTGACCCTTATGGGCCTCAGTCATAACTTCCTCAGCAAGTTCCTTGGGCACAACAATCCTGCCCTGATATAATAGTAGTCCCTGTTCATTAACAGATATGCCACTCTGGCCTTTCAAATACTTTATACTTTCATTGCGAATCTGAGTCTCTTTAATCTTCTCGTGCAGCTCGTTCTCAATCCGAGTCAACTCCATATCACACATTCTTCCTGCAAAGAAATCCGTTATTTTCATATCACGGAATTGCTCAATCACTTCATTGTCCCACATCATCATATGAGATAAATTCACAGACTTCCTACTCAATGCATCTGCCACAACATTAGCCTTTCCCGGGTGGTATTTCAGTTCAAAATCATAATCTTTCAAGAATTCAACCCATCTACGCTGTCTCATATTCAGCTCCTTCTGATCAAATAAATATTTCAAGCTTTTATGGTCGCTGAACACAGCAAACTTCATCCCATACAGAAAATGCCTCCAAATTTTCAAGGCAAACACAATAGCAGCCAATTCTAAGTCATGCGTCGGATAATTTTCTTCATGCGGCCTCAACTGCCTAGACGCATATGCAATAACTTTTCCTTCCTGCATCAACACGCTCCCTAAACCTTTCTTAGAAGCGTCACAGTATAACACAAACTCACCCTCCGGATCAGGTAGAGTCAACACCGGAGCAGTAGTCAATTTCTCTTTAAGTAGCAGAAAGCAGTCCTCACATTCCTGGGTCCACACAAAAGGAGTATCCTTTCGTGTTAATCGAGTCAACGGTAGAACCATTGCAGAAAATCCCTGAATAAATCGGCGATAATAGCCAGCAAGCCCCAGAAAACTTCTAATTTCAGTCACAGTCTTAGGTCGTTCCCAGTCACTCACCGCTTCAATCTTGCTTGGATCCACTGCAACACCGCTTGCAGAAATAACATGACCCAAAAATTGCACCTCAGACAACCAGAACTCACATTTAGACGGTTTAGCATATAACTTTTTATCCTTCAACACCTGCAACACAGTCCTCAAATGGTCCACGTGCTCCTCCTTACTTTTAGAGTAGATCAAAATGTCATCAATAAAAACAATTACAAACTGGTCCAAAAACGGTTTGAAAATGCGGTTCATATAGTCCATGAACACCGCCGGGGCATTAGTAAGCCCGAAAGGAATCACTTGATACTCAAAATGTCCATATCTGGATCGGAAAGCTGTTTTAGGTACATCCTCCGGTTTAATCCGAATCTGGTGATATCCGCACCGGAGATCAATCTTTGAAAATACACAGGCACCCCTCAACTGATCTAATAAATCATCAATACGCGGTAATGGGTACCGGTTCTTTATAGTCACTTTATTCAGCTGTCGGTAGTCAGTGCACAATCTCATGCTACCATCCTTTTTCTTTACAAATATCACCGGTGCTCCCCACGGAGACACACTCGGCCTAATAAAATTCTTCGCAGACAATTCTTCAATGTGTTTCTTCAACTCAGCCAACTCAAGTGGCGACATCCGGTATGGAGCCAAAGAGATCGGCCCCACACCAGGCAATAAATCAATTGAGAATTCAATCTCTCTCTCAGGTGGGAATTCCGGTATCTCATCCGGAAATACATCCTCAAACTCATTTACAACTGGTATAGCAGAAATCTCTTCCTTTTTGTCACCCACCAATCCGCCCAACAAGACATAACCCAAATCTCCAGCCTTCAAGGCTTTCACAGTTTGACTTACAGACAAATACAGAGACGGACAAACAGACGGCCTCTCGTGAGATAACAACAACCTCTTCCCGCAGCAATCAATCATTGCGCAGTTCCGAGACAACCAATCCATCCCCAAAATCAAATTGACAGAGGCCAGGGGTAAGATAATTAAATCAATGGTGTAACCCCTGCCTAAATAAGTGAACTTTACATCTTCACAAATCCAGGACGACTCACTAACCTCGCCTGTAGCAGTAGTAATACGCATCGGAGGAACCATCCGTGTTACCTTTAAGTCCAGCGCCTTAGCCACATAGTCCGCCACAAACGAATGTGTTGCTCCCGAATCAAACAACACAGATAAATCAACATTAGATAGAAAAATTATACCTTTAACCAAATTCGGAGCCTTTTCAGTACGTTGTGCATTAGTAGTATAAACCCGTCCCACAGTAGGAACAACAGCAATAGGAGCAGCAGTAGTAGTAGTAGCTGGCGGCAAGACCTGCAGATTCGCAGCCTGCCCCGAAGAAGATGGACAATTCCTAGCAAAGTGGCCATTCCGACCACATTTATAACAAGCCGACGGATCAGCACCACACACACCTTTGTGGTATCTACCACACTTCCCACATTGTGGGGTAGGATATCTGTTCACAGCACTACCACCACCAGTATTTCCACCCCTCTTGAACTGACCAGGAGGCTGCCTCACATGCAACCCCCTACCCCTGTTATTATTATTGAAACCTCCTCTATTAGTATTACCAGAAGGACCAGGTGTCCTCTTAACATCTTGCTCTTTTGTAGAATCAGATTTCGGATACCTCCCATAAACAGTCTCGACCCTTTTGCACTGGGTCACCAAATCAGCAAAGTTTCTCACTGCGGTATTTGACATCCTCTTAGCAATCTTCTCGCTCAGCCCTCTTTGAAATTTAGCTGACAAGAATTCCGGAGTAGGTAGAGTACCTCCATAGTTAGCAAACTTCACAAGCTCATTAAATTTCGCCACATAGGCATCAACAGTCATCACTCCCTGTACCAGATTATCAAATTCACCTTGCTTAGCCTCCCGAACATCGCGGGGAAAATATTCTTCATGAAATAATCCTTCAAACATAGTCCATGTAAGGATCTCACCCTGGATAACAAATGGGCGAGACACATTGTCCCACCACTCTTGGGCATCACCCTCCAGCATATAGACCGAATACAATAACTTTTGTGGATCTTGACATCTCATCACCTGGAATATCTTATCCATACCTCTCAACCAAGCAGTAACCTCCTTTGGGTCCCTTGACCCCAGAAATGCGGGTGGCTTGTGTTTCCTAAAAGATATGAGCCTACGCTCATCATCAGCATTATCAATAACTTGCCCAGCAGCCCCAGTAGATTGGGCAACAGATGACGGATCGGGAATATAGCTCGGATCAGTAGTAGTATGATGACTAGCCTCACCAGTGTGGTGACTAGCCCCACTCTCCCCTTGTTGAGGAGTAACAGATGGCGTCGGTGTAGGAGTCACCGTAGCCGTATGCGGAGGTGTATCTTCCCTCCTAGGACGACCTCTATCCGCCCTCAACTCAGCCATAAAGGCCTGCATCATATCCTGATTAGCTTTCATCAGGTTCTCAGTCATATTTCTGTTTGCAGCCGTTTCCGCCTGCAGAGCATTCAGTGCTGCAGTGACCGGATCCGGTGGCAAAGGACCTGCACCACGTGCCCCACGGCGACCTCGTGCCCTACTCATGATATCTGTACATGTAACACAAAGGAATGAGCTGATCAGACCCACACTGAGGAATCACATATACATTAATCATAAATAGTTCACAGATAGCTATGACACACAAGATGCAACATACACAAACAATCAGAGTTCCCTAAACAAAACTGCTCTGATACCATAAAATGTAACAGCCCGTTGTACACCGGTATTGTTAACATTGATTATGATATTAAGCGCAGTTACAATCACAGTGATTAGATTAATTAAATTACGGGCAAATTTTTCTTTTAACATATTCCTTTTCTTTTCCGTAAATACTTTTTCCGTAATCAATTAAAACCACACTATAATTGTAAATGCCATTTGCGGAATCATACACTTTATAACATCATAAATCTTCCCTTTTATTCAATTCATTTAAACTCACCATCTTACTCTCATCTTTTACCAAGTTGTAGTCCTTTACGTTGTCTACGCGTGGTTTCAAACCACGTATCATTTGGAGTTCTACCCATCAAGTTATACCCCTTCCTTTTAGTCTAGAAAAAACTGAATTTTCGAAAATTACACTGTGGTAATCGATTACCAGTGGGTGGTAATCGATTACCACCTGTCAAAAATGAGGCAGTAGCCAATTTTCTCATTCCTCTGTTCTGGTAATCGATTACCAGCTTTGGGTAATCGATTACCTCACATGGTAATCGATTACCAAAGGCCAGTAATCGATTACCAGTGCAGACAGTAGCCAATTTTTCGTCCCCTGTTGCATGGTAATCGATTACCATGCTTGGGTAATCGATTACTATGCAGCAAAATGACAGATTACAGCTGGTTTGAGCCCCAAAAAGGGTGTGTAATCCATCCCTAACCCCTTGGTACTCCACATAACACATAATCATGTCCTAATGTTGGCTCTAGGCCCTTCCATCATGCATTTTCCTTAAGTTTAACATAGCATTTCTAGCTTACAAACACGATTCTAAGGCCTTTTCATCTAATAGCATTTTTCCATTTGGGCTCTCTATCATCACACATCTAAAATCAAAGGTTTGAACACATATTCATAGATCTAAGAAATCAACTATCAAAAGACCACAAATATACTTACAATGAGTTGTATGATCACCACCAAGGCTTCACTAAACCATTTGAAGATCAAAACCCCAAGAAATCTCCAAAAACATACATGGGTCGGATCTGATTTTGCTTGAAACGCGGCCAAAGAGATGGATTCAAGGCTTCTAGGTGCTACCAATGGCTTTGGAAGGTGGTTTACGATAGATTTCAACACCAAAATCAAGCGATTCGGTGGAGAAACGAAGAAATGGCAAGAAATGGTGAAAATGGAGGTTTTGGTCTCTTTTCTCTCTGAAGGTGCGCACGGGAAGTGAAGAGGAGAGGAAGGAAAGAAGGAAAGAAAAAGGAGGTGGGGCCAAGTGACTTCGGTCACACGGGTCCCACACGCGATCTAACTTTAACTCCGATAAAATTTCCGATCACAAATCCTTAATCTAAACATTTTTCCAGTCCATAACATATTTTTCTTTCTCCAAAATAATGATAAAATTTTCACACCTATCGGTACACTCACACCTCAGTATTTTAACACTAAAAATTCACTATTCATCAATTTTTCCCAAATTTGCCTATTCACTCAATTTTCCGCCCTGATTCCATTTCCAGCATTACTTTTGTCATTTGAAATCCCTAACTCAATATTTAAGCCTCTTAACACACGGTTGGCAAATTACAATTTTGCCCTTTTTGCCCCTTTTGGCCATAATACTTGGATTTTCACTAATCCATCAACTTTCATTTCTCAATATATCATTAAAATAAACATTTAAATACTTGAGGTGTTATATCTATAGTGCCAAAGATAGGATTGATTATCTATTCTAGGTCATTTCACATCTTCATTGAGCACTTTAGTTCCCATTTCCAAAACATACAAGCTATTAATTAAAGAAGCGTACCAAAACAATATCATTCAAAATGATAGAAAATGTACCATCCTTAATGGTTAAAGCAAAACCATCTTGTTCTAAACAAGAAATAATATTTCCAGAAATGCCGGGAACATAAAGACAATTATTCAAATGCAATAAGGTGCCCGTAGGCTAATTAGGTCGGTATCCCCACCAGCATGAGCAGCAACTCTTGCTTCATCACCTGCGCGGGGTCCACCTCGTTCTTCTCCAATCTTCCAGGCTTCTAAGCACCTGCAACACATTGCAGATAATAAGAACCATAACCGGTATCCAATACCTTATAAAGTTGGATTAGCATAAGAACAATTTATCTCAATCATGTGAATACCTGAGATTGAAGCATCACCATGCTCCTTCACACTCTTCAGGTAGTCTGGACAATTCCTTTTCCAATGGCCATATTTGCCACAATGGAAGCACACAGCATCGCTTTTGTCCTTGGGTGCTCCCTTACCATTTTTTTTTTGCCCTTTTTCTTATTGGGTTTACCTTTAGGATTAAGGGAGTTGCCTTTTGCAGGCTCCTTGCCCTTACCCATGGCCCTTTCAGGCCCACCAATCATAAGAGCTTGTGTCTCATCCTTTTTGATAGACATTTCAGCAGTCGTTAACATCCTTAACAACTCTGGCAAGCTCACAAGCATCCCATGCATGTTGTAATCCATTATGAATTCACTGAAAGAAGGAGGAAGTGATGATAGAACTAAGTCATTAATTAATTCAGCATCCATTGTGAACCCTAGACCCTCTAGCTTCTCAATGAGTGCCATCATCTTCAGTACATGGCGGTTAAAACATATGCCTTTAGTCATCTTGCACATGAAAAATTCTCTAAAGGTCTCATACCTCTCATGTCTGCCTTTAATATCATACAGCTCCTTGAGATGCATGATAATAGAGGGGGCATCCATATGCTCGTGCTGTTTACGCAGTTCAGGCGACATGGATGCCAGCATGATGCAACAAGCCAACACATTATCATCCATGTGTTGCTTGTGGGTCTCGAAATCAAATTCCGTGAACCCATCTTCCCCTTCCTTAGGCGTAATAGGCAAAGCAGTGTCAAGGACATAAGCTATCTTTTCGGTCTTAAGAACAATACTTAAGTTCCGATACCAGTCCATAAAATTTGAACCGGTCAGTTCATTCGTATCGAGAATTGAATGCAGTGACAGTTGATTAGTCATACTAAAAGCTGAAAAAGATGTAAATATGATTTAAGTTAATATACGATTATGTAGTTAAAAACAAATTATTAAAGACTTGAAATAATTTGCCCCTCCCACTATTCTATCTAAGTCAATGACCCTTACTTTTGACTTAGGGTTAATCTACTTTTAGATTTTACCTTAGTGGGATTAAGAGTGCGATTATTTATTTTAATCTCCGTCTGAGACCGCAAGATTAATTTAAATAATGGGTTGATCTTTATCAACAGTATCTCATACCCTCTATTAACATTAGGTTGACAACTCTTTGTCACTTAGTGGTGCATCTCATGCAACCAACCTAGCACCATTACCCTAAGCACATAAGCTCGGCTGTGCCTGCAACTTATGTCTTAGTTAAGCATTAAACCAGCACCCTAAGTGTCTTACACTTCAAACACTACTCTAGCTCAACGAAACAGTGGCTCCCAACTGAGTTGTGGAGCACCACTATGTAGAAGAGCTTTGAGTAGCATTGGTGGTGGTAGGTAATCATACACTTAATTATTTATTCCTTTTAAGGGTTCCTTTTATTTTAGGGTTAATTAGGTCCCATCAAACGCATATTGTAAGTTATAATGCTAGTCGTTACCTATGTCAAACATCTATCGGTATACACTAGTCGCTATTGGACAAACATAATAACCATACAAAACGCGGTTTGCCCAATTCATGCATACTAGACGTTCTAATCATACATGCATATAAACAGTTTATATTGAGATAGTCATGGTGCTCGCACTTTTGTCCTTTTTGCTTCTTTAAGCAACGGCCGCTTGTCGTCTATACGCCACTAGCCTATTTCTCTAATTACACATAATTAAAGAAACTCCAAAACATCTTTGGAGGGACAAAATTACAAAAATTAAATTACAAATACACTTGTAAATTAAAAGGCGCGATTACACATTAATTTAAAATTCAAAAATTTAAATCCGGGCACCATGACCATCCCCTTCCTGTTTGTACCTGAAAAGTTCAAAACTTGCAAACACAAACATTATATTATCACATAATATTTTTCACATATATTTTGACATTTAACATTTAAACATCAAAATAATATCAAGATTCATATTCTTAAATTTCTCAATTGGCCGAATTCAAAAACAATTTTAATTCAAATTTTGTTAATTCTTTCTCAAAGAAAACAAAATTAAACCATGCATGTAGCCACAAACTCCTTCATGGCCGAATCATATAGGTGACTATATGATAAATTTTGTCACAAAATTTCATGCATATAAACATGACACAATTCGTGGAGAAAAATAAGAATACATTCAAGGTACTCTTAGTACCCTCCATGGCCGAATCTACCCGTTCAAAAAGGGTGTTCCTTTTAAAACTTTCATAAAGAAAAAGAAACTAAACCATCATGCATAATGTTTTATGAACACAGAATCAAATTTACATGTTCATAAAACCAAAAACTTTAACACTTTAAAGGCTTTGTGATTCAAAATCCATATGCAGAATTTAAACTTTAACCCTTTAAAGATTTTGACCGTGAAAAACTCCTTTCACAAACAAGGTACCATCACCCGCCGATGGTAAAGCAACCTGGCTCTGATACCACTTGAAAGTAAACTGGCCTTTGAAGGCCGATGCATGTAAGGTGTAAAAACAAAATTTTTACTGCGGAAACATACATGCACACATAGGTTCATGCTTTAAGACAACATGATGTTACCTTGTTTTTGGCCTGATCAGTCAGGGAGATCAGATGTCAGGCTTGAAGGGTTCAAACCCTCTAATGGTGATCCACACCACCGTTTGTCAATGATGCAAGAACTCATTCTTGAAAGCCACCAGATGAACACCACAGTGAGGCTTGCTATGCGCACAAGTGGTGAAGGTGGAGGATAGGTATTCTGTTTGGAAAGGTGTAGTGAACTACCCTACAGAATGGTGCATAAGATGAAGGAGAGTAGGCTAGGTTTTTTTGCAAAACCCTAAGGAGAGGAACAAGTGTTATGCGCACACCTTGGAGAGGAGGAGAGAATTAAATCATTCAAAAATGAAAACCAACTTTCAAAATCCTTTGAAAGTTGCGCATGGATCATGGGAGGATAAGGTGGAGCTATTGCAAAACAAATTTTGCCAACAACCTCCAATCTTATCTTCACGAAACTAAGTTCAAAATAATTTAAACTTAAATTCATAAACTATCATATAGTATACTTTTCATGCGCATAATTCAGCCCTAAAAGGGGTCCAAATATATTGAGTAGTTGCATTCAAAATCTGAATCAACTCACCCACTGATTCTCTCAACCACCAAAACTGAATGGAGCTTTGTTTTAAGTGATAAGATGACATTCTTATCACTCAATTATGCGCCCCAAACAGCCCAAGAATATGCTCCAAAGATGCTTCTTGATCCAAGGAATATGTTCCAATAAGATCTTATCTTATCCTTTTGTTATGAAACATCTTTTCAAAGCCAATTCAAATTCGAATTCAAACACTTGAATTCAAACGTTCAAACATTCAAATTCAAAATTCAAAATTTCAAATTTCAAATTCAAAATTCGAATTTCAAAATTCAAATTCCAAATTCAAAATTCATATTTCAAATTTCAAATTTCAAATTCAAAATTCGAATTTCAAAATTCAAATTCCAAATTCAAATTTCAAAATTTAGATTTCAAATTCAAAATTCAAAATTTAAATATTTGATTATTAATTTAACTATTAAATTAATT